>JAHZNA010003521.1:0-10347 GCA_027743935.1 Sinodicranocentrus sp. ZH6
TCCTACTTTTGAGGCTTTTGCAGGGCTCTTGGAATCATTCAACGTGGGAGTTCTACTATTAGTCGTTTCTTTCATGACTACGTTCCCCGGAAGCTGGGCATTTTATTTGGAAGCTTGTTTGGAAAAGTTGTCGAATACCATTGAAACCTCGTCACCTTCAGAATCTAAAAAGATTTTGTCTGTGATGGACAACTACTTCCAGTTGTACATTGTGACAAAAGAGCTGGACAAAAATTTCCAAACAGGACTTATCCTTTTCCATGCAATCAACAGCGTCCAGCAAATCACTCAGACGTATTGCATTTTTCAATTTTTGAGAGCTGAAGCAACTTATTCAGATTTGCAATTTTTTATCACAGACATTCTCGCAAGTCGAAATTAACATTACGTTAGTGAAGATTACTTTCTCCAAAATTTGTAATATGACATGGGTTATTCTTTTTTTGTAGATTTCGATTAGCCGGATAATGCACTCATTCCACGCCTTGTCTGTGTTGGAAAATGCTTGTGATGGATTTCTAGATAGAATTAGAGCATACATTGTTTCGATGAAAGGACATGAAAATCCTGGACAAAATATGAGAAGAAAATTGATTCAGACTAGATTTCACTCCCTTCCAAAAATCGGACTGCCCATTGGTCCATGTAAATGTAACAGAAATTTATTACTAGGCGGGATGTCAATTTACTCCGATTATTACACCTCAGCTGCACTATGGCGGTGAAAAGCAAATCGTGAAGATATCAGAAATGTACTCATTTTATTTGAAACAACTTACAAATCATATCCTTGTAATCACCTTTTACAACTTTTACCAAAATCTAGCTCCATAAATGTCAATCAAAACGACCCTGAGGGTTGGAAATTGGATCATAGTGGATTCAAAACATGAGCGCTTACATTTTTCAAAATACAGCTTCCACTGGAGGAAAACTCGATTTTTAAAAGTGTTTAGGAATTAATCCCTTCAATAAAGCAAACTGATATTAAACAAAAAACAATATGATCACTGCTTCAGATGTAATTGTTCCCTCTTACAGGATGGCTCTTTTGCAACAACAACCTGAGGTCGGTTTCATACGTCCAATATGTCAAAAATTTCCCCGGATCGATCGCTCTCAAAAGGTATTGTGGACAAAAGTGTTGTAGCAATCACGAACGAAAAAACTTGAGGGGTAAAAGAATGAAATAACATTTGCTTCCCAAGTGGTCAAATTTTGGTACGCTCTCAGGCACCCAAAATCTAACAACTGATTTATTATTTGAGCTTACCATCCATACAGTTAGTGCGGCATTTATTTTATTATCTTAGCAAAAATAAAAGTTAAAATCTCCCATGCTGGCCTGGTACCATTGGTTTAACACAAAGCTTTTCAGTACACGCCCAGTTTCCATTTGCACAAAAACACTGATTACAACCATCATTTGGCCTTGTTCTTTCGTCACATGTCAACTCTGACGACTCGTTCTTAGAAACTGCTAAATTGGTTGAGCCTTTTATGAGTGAAAGGTAAAATCTTCATTTGAGTATAACTAGGCGTCTAATTTGATGAATTTAAAATCATACCTTTCCCGACGTCAGTTCCTTCGTCTTGTATCACTGGTCCTTCTGCATTTCCTTTAATACTTTCAGAAGCGGGTTTACCTAAAATGTAAAAACGACTGAGTAAATTCCATATTCCGAAAACAGCAGAGTTACTTTCTAGAAACTTAATTATAAATTTCACTTACTCGTAGCATCTTTCACTAGATAGAAAAAGAGGAAAATAATTGCTACTGAATATCGCATTTTTTTCTCAATATAATTTCACCTATATAACGCTAAGCAGGAAAAAAGAAGTTAAATAATATTTATTGTTTTCTAAACGAACTCAACTGAAGTACTGACGCTGAAGAAAGAACGACTAAAAATGTGCATTAGCTTAGCAGCTATTATTTTGATGCTTTTACGAGCTTTAAACAAATAGGAGTGATAGGGTAAGCAAGCCTAATTGCAATTGAATGAAGACATGGTTGTTCAGTTATTGCAACCTTATCACACATGCGTCAGTAGTTTTTAATTGTTTTTTTCACAACACAAATCGGGAATCCCAGTCTCACATCGCTGTAGTTAATAAATGAGATTCATTTTGCAAATGAATTATTGATTATACGCATGCGTGTTGGTAATTGCAACTTAATGCATAATTGGTATGCGGACATGACTCAGCGTCAACACCAAAGCAGATAATTCGCAAAAATACTTAACCTACCCATGTACGCATTCTTCCTTCCTATTTTGGATATGCATTCATAAGTTTTGTGGTTGTCAGTTTCCAGAGGTGGTTATAATACTACTACTAATGAAGCTGGAACCTTGAGCTCACCGAAAAAATAAATAAAAGTATGGCATTAAAATAAATTAATATAAAAATTGATACATGATGTACATTTCTTTCACAGGACGTATATGAGATCAGGTAATTCATAAAACGGAGTGTAATTTGACAAACATATATTATTCATCGTAAAGTGAGCGGGTTATCAAGGAAGCAATAAAATGCATAGGTAGCTTTTGATAAGTAAAGAATTGCTGATGACCATGCTTAAATATTTTCAATTTATTATCAACAACCATATCCTAAATGTTTGATACACTATTTTGATATTTAAATTCTTGTGAATGTTTTCTCAAGCAGTTTGCATACTGAATACTAACTGCAATGCAATTAACCCAAATTGTAATAATTGATTTATTATTTGCGGAAACTCCTACTTAACCAAGTAAATTACACCAAAAATCCATTGAAACATCCAACATAGTTCACACAACATTCCATATAGCCAGTAAAACAATCCATAAAGTCATTGCCGCATTTCATTTAATGGGCATACCAAAAATATGTTATAATCTCTTACGCTGGCTTGCTTTCATTCAGTTTGAAACAAAGCATTTTAGTGCACGACCATTGTCCTCCGTCACAATAGCAACCATTGCAACCATCATTTGGCCTTGTTTTTTCGTCACATGTCAATTCTGACGACTCGTTCTTACGAAGCGTTAAGTTGCTTGAGCCTTTTGGTGAGTAAAGGATAAAAGTAAGTTTATTTGAGTAAAATTATGTCTAATTGGATGAATATAATACCATACCTTTCCCGACGTCAATTAGCTTGTAAGAAGGTTTGTCATCATGTGCTACTCCTTTCTCTGCATTTGTTTTGATACTTTCCGGGGCAGTTTCACCTAAAATGTAAAAACAGGTAAATAAATTCCAGCTACCGGAAGCAGCATAGTTCAACTAATTCCAGAAACATAATTATGAATTTCCACTTACTCGTAGCGTCCTTCACCAGAAAGAGAAAGAGGAAAGTGAATGCTACTGAATATCGCATATTTTCAATATAATTTCACCAATATAACAATAAGCAGGAGGCAGGAAGTGCAATAATATTTGTAGTTTTCTAAAGGAACACAACCTGAGTACTGACAATGAAGAAAGAATGACCTAAAATATGCATTAGCAGCTGGATTTTATTGCTCCATTCTGAATATTAAATATTTAACTAAGCATCTCATGAAAAAGCTTAATGGCTTTACGTGATAGGATAACAAAGCCTAATTGCACTTTGTTTTCGTCTTTACTTCGACTCATCACTGCTGATTTGCTTATTATTCTAACAATATTTTAAGTATGCTTTAAAAACTGATAACATGTTTTTGCAACATTATCCCACATGCGTCAGTTTTTAATAGTTATTTTTTAAAAATCGGGACTCCTCACAATCTCATTTAGCTGCAATTAAAAATAGATTACAATATTACAACTCCCTTGCTTCCTAAAATTAAAAATTTGTTACTGGCTTTTACAGGGAACGTATTGAAGAAAATCTTCGACTATCTGCCAACGTAGCCCAAAATCCATGAAGTGAAACTGCTTAATTTTTAAGACGTTTTCTTTCCCATTGATCACATATTTGAACAAGTGGAACTACACATCGCACTAAGTAATTCTTCGACTGTAGATCCACCACCTTCCTCTTTCCCATTGATTGAATATGCATGTATTAATTAAGTACTTTAACTGTTTTTCTCATTTTCCCAAATACACAATCCCTTTACCTTTCTCTTCTCGCTAGCTTATGTGTAAAAAAGTGTATTTTCTTGCTATCGAAGTTTTTTAAGGAATTCTAGCTACCCTGTATTCACTGTTGTAAGACTGAAGTATGATCACTCTTGGCTCTTGATCGGCGATGAAGTCCAATATTCCAGAGAGGTGGTGTCACGAATCGAACTGAATCGTTATCGTCAGCTTGGAGACACTGCTTCAAAATCCAGAATGGATTTATTTGTTTACACATCATCAACGACAGCATCAGTTTTTCATACGACCCTTGGATCTCTTTGAGATTTTCGAACAGTATTTCTTTGTCAGAAATTTCCATCTGGCGAAAGGAAAGAAAGCAAGATTAGAACAAACTAACAGGTGACTACAAACATCTTAAACAATTTTATTTTATTCTTACTATTTCCTCTAAAATTCCTAATATCTTGAGGTTCTGTACAAGTCCGCTTGTAAGCTCAGTAGCCTGAATTATTTGACCAATGTTTGATTCAACCCGCTCTAGATCCCAGGGACTTTCAGTTTTCCTGCACCTGACGACCGCACCTTTCTGAATTAAATATTTTGCAACTGCATGAAGGCCCTCGTCCCAATCGAAAACCATCAAGTTCGAGTTGGTGAGAAGGGATTTGAGACCCAGTCCCCCGAATGCAGACAGAAATTTCGGATGTCTGTTTTCTATTGCTTTTATGACCGTCAATCCCACCCCTTTTCCATGTTTCATTCCGTTCACGAATGGATTGCAGCCTTTTTTGTTGGCAGTGTAAATATCAGCTCCAGCTTGAATGAGTTTCAGTTGAACGCTGACGTACTGATTCGTTCTCTTGAGTGCTGCTAAATGCAGTGGAGTGTTCCTATCCTTATCCGACAGTTGGAATAGAAGTGGGTGGTTAGCGATAAGAAATTCTGCTACAGGAAGATTTCCGTTGATGGCTGCAATATGCAAAGCGTTTGAATGTCGGTTGTTGAGTGTAAGATCAGCCCCTTTAGAAACCAGACATATGAATAATTCTATATCAATGTTTTGTTGGAGGAGAGGAGTTGAGTCGTCATGTAGTAGTCTTTCTTCAATCATTGTTTCTAGTTTCCGTTCGCCATTTTCAGATAAGATTAAATTGATAATCTGAAGTTTGCTATTTACGACTTCCTCTACCTCCAGGAAAGACCCCATGACACATTCATGAAGTACAAACGAGGTCTTTTTATTTTGTTTGATGAATGAATTCCGAAAGCCTCCGTTATTCCAAAGATACTCGAACAGAATATAATGACCCCTTTGAGCGGCCATATGTAAGGGTGTTATTTCATGTTCTTGTAATTCTGGATAATTTAAGTCGACTGGAAGCATTTCACTTGAACAATGTATGTAATGTGTGCTTTACACGATGAATAAAAAATATCTTTTGAACAGGCAATATCCTGTGTATGTGTAAACGACAATTTAATGTGTATAACACACACTACACCCCGGCACATAACAGCTGTTTACGACTTCCTGCGTCTCCACAAAAGAACCCGTGACACATTCATGAAGCAGAAACGAGGTCTTTGCATTTTGTTCAATGAATGAATGCCGAAAGCCTCCGTTATTCCAAAGATACTCGAACAAGTTATAATGACCCCTTTGAGCTGCAATATGTAAGGGTGTTATTTCATGTTTCTGTAATTCTTTATAATTTAAGTTGACTGCGAGCATTCCATTTGTATTCCGTAGCAAAACTGCCAACTGCGTCGTCATCTCCACTTCTGCGTATTTTGCCGCCAATAGAAATAAATTGGGCCAATGTAGATCATCAACCTTCCATTTGAATATTTCACATAATAACTTTCCGATTACTGGCTTGTCACTGACTACCGCTGCAGTAAGCATTTTCTCAAAGTCGACGTTGAACTTTTGGGTGGCTTTTTTTTGTGATCCAAGTGAACCTTTCATTTTAGCTAGAGAGTTAAGAAAATAACAAACAGTTGGCTTCTCAAACTCATACGACGTCACAGCTACCTCTCCCAAAATTCTCAAATTAACTGAATCTTCTTTCCTTCGAGTTGCGAGCACATCTTTAAACAGCAAATTCCAAATTATTGTGCCTTGGTCTTCAATGTCCTCAGCAATAAATTCTGCAACGAGATATTCTGCGAAGGTTCTATGTACAAAATGAAAGGAAGTGCTATCGTTTCCCGGTTCCAAAACCCCAGGCACAAACAAAAAATGTCTAAGTTCCTCACTATTTCCAACAAGGGCAGGTGTGAGCACACCTCTTCTCTCTGGACACAACTCTTTAACGGATAGACTTATGTGATGATCTTTAATTATAGAGTACAAATTATCTATATCTGTACAGATGTCCGGTAAATCCTGATTTTTCGTTAACTTGTTGAACCCGTCCTTCATAAAAATTTGATACATTTCAAAAATAGACGATATAGTGCGGGATAGCTCTGGTTTGGCTAACTGAGTAGTTGAATACTCTTTAGCATCGTCTTGATAAATTCTAGCAATAATACTACACACCAAAGGGATCCCTGCAATGTCCTGGTGTCCAATCACAGTTCTTAAGCTTTCCAGACACACGCATGCAAATTCTTCTAGTTTTGTAATTGAGCCACCAGAGACTGATGCCCAATATTTAACTAAAAATGTAATTTGTTCTTTTTCCCGAAACGGTAACATAGAAAATCCAAGTCCCCCAATCATATCTTCAAGTTCCTGTCTCATGTGTAGACGAGTTGCAGTGTAGATTCGGGTTTGACTTAGTTTACTTGCACATTTGAGGAGTTCACGCACAGTTGGCACCTGGTTAGAATTGATTTCATCAAAACCATCAAAAAACAGGTAGCTTACTGTTTCCTCCGATTTTAATGTCTCCGAAACCAAATCTCGCCCAAGTTTGTAATCCGACGATGTTTCTGCAATGGCGTTGAACAGCGATTCTGGAGTCACTGGTTGCTTCAATTTAGCAAGAAATTCTTTAAACTGCAGGAACCTTACTATCTGGAACGGGTTTCCATCCATGACTGCCTGAGCCATTCTAGTGAGCATGAATGACTTGCCCATTCCTGGGCTGTCTGCAATGCAAATGGGCTTATTTGATTGCATGCATTCTTTTATAAAGTCCTCTTCAGTCATCGGCACTAGCTCACTCTGAACAAACTTTCGTATTTTATCTAAAGGGCCTTTGGTTTTGATCCAGTTGAATTTATTGTCTCCTGAATATTCGATTAAATGGACTGGGTTGTTAGTTCTACTGCAAATTTTATCGAAATGGGAATCAAGTTCAAGAAGAATGAACTGCACGGTAAGGGTTTTGGTTTGATTGGATGATTTATCCGTATTCATCCCGTTAGCTAAAGCTGTCAGCTCATATCGCTGCACACCTCCCACTACAAAAACATCATCTTCTGGAATCTGGAAAATATCTGGTGAAATCAGTCGACTTCGCGATATCATTCTCTGGATGTAGTACTCTGGTGCTGGATTGACACGGTTGTTTACTAAAATCGGGCTTTCTTGTTTGAGCAAGTCAACATCAAATTTTTGAGTTGTTGCGGGTACGGGTGTGTTGAAACGAGTAAGGATATCGCTCAAAGTTGTCTCTTTAGTCTGAAACTTGACAACTTTGTTACTCATAGCTCCCCTCCGCAAAATGTTGCAAGCTTCAGCTTGTCCATTTTCGTGAAGTGCTTCAATCAATTCAAGGTAGGCTTTTCTCATCATAAGTGTTTTAAAAAACCTATAGCTTTTGATAGTATTTGTGGTTATTGCGTCCTATTAAACACGGAAAGTTATTTAAGTTAGCAGCCGCATTCTCCAGTAAAGGGGTAATTTAAAATTTAAAATGAAGTACACCTACTAGCTCTTCCAAATCGGAATCACTCAGAAAACCTTTGGATAGGAGAATCAAGAGCAAGTCCATGTTGCAAGTCGTCAGCTTAATCAGAGCTGGAAGGTTAGTAGTTATGTGCTTAATTTGCCAGGATTCCATTTTTAAAAACTTTTGGGAAGAGTTGTGCACACTAGTAATTAAAAAACCTATTATTACGCATAAAAATGTTTAAAAAAGTGTAATGTATGTAATGTGATAAGGAACTCGTGGATTGAGTTCCGGAATAAGTGCTGAGTATCGAGGTGTGAAGTTACAGTATAATACAGTTTATTCTGAGCTGTGAGAGCTCAGGAGAACGATAAGGTGGAATACGATCTGAAGTGAACATGAGGCATGAACATCTATTTATATGTGGATTGAAATGACAGGATAGACATGGTAATTGGTAGTATTGGTACTGGAGACATGGTAATTGGTAGTATTGGTACTGGAGACATGAATCTGGACAGTGTGGCATTAAGATACATTAAGCTCAACCTTGAGGATTTACATAATTAGAAAATAGGAAGATATGCAAATATTCTACAAAAAGGATGGTCAATAGTGGGCAAAAATATTGAACTGGCCCTTCCCGGTCATCAAAAAGCAACTTTAGAGATGATAACACATATACTTGAAAAATTTGCACTCGGTAATTCGTTCATGTTTTTTATTTCTAATGCAAAAATATATGCATAAATGCAGCTTAGTTATCATGCAATAAAAAATTTTGATTTTTAAATTACTAGTATAGGATTTACATGGTAATGGAATAGTAACCAAAGCAATGAATTTTTAAATAAAAATTAAACCAATGGCCATTCGGAAAAACGGTTTTCACCACCGTTTATTCCATGGTCGAATCTATCAGAAAACATTTGTCTCGGAAGATTCCGAGTCAAAGAACAAGGCACCTTTACTTGTTAGTATTTGCGAGCTACATTTAGTCCCATTAAATTTATTTTACATAGACGGTTACCATGGTTTCTAATGTCGACATTTGTTATTATATATTCTAATAGTTCATTTAAAAATATGCCGACTTGCTTTCCATTGAGTCGAATTTTCCAACCAACTCAATTTTATAGCCACTTCAATAACTACATTTTTGGTGGAATTTCAAATCTGTAAGCAACTTTTAAATAAACAAAAGTGACTTTGGCAAACATGGGAACTACCTGTTAAAATTTTAGGAAATTTAAAATAGCTCTAAAACTATTAAGGTTTTGGGAAAACGATTATCACCACTATATTCGACGTCAATAAATGCATTTTTTGGTTTAGGTTAAAAGAATCTTACACGACCCCCCGTATGGGTGTGTAAAAAATGATCTATGAAAAGCGACAAGTATAATAATACAGATTTCGCTCTTGAAATTATTGATAAAACATTCAGAATGCAATCACTTGTAGCGTTAAAATGGTAATGTCGTGTAAAATGCTTATTAAAGATTCGGATTCCTTGTCTCTTAAATAAAACAAAAAAACACAAAGAAAGCTTTTAACTACATAAAGAAGTGACGAACATGTATCTAAGAATGTCTAAAAACTTAGATTTCCCGGTTGAAAATTTCGACGATAAAAAAAATTGGATAAATATTTACTAAATTGACAAGTTACCCATTGGGAAATATTAATTAGTTTTTACGCCCTTTGTTGTGCTATTTACATAAGTTTACTTGTACCAAACATGCATAGAACCCGTGCAAACCCATATAAAATTGGAAAATTCCAGTGCACTCTTTTCAGGTGAGGTTCTGGCTGGTTTATTAACCAAAAATCTTTAACTCAATTATAACATGAGGTATAATATGTATAAGATTTCGGATTCGGATAAGTCAAAAATTCTTACTTTCGCACATGGCAGCCCGCAAATATTATGTTACGTTTAAGGTTTTAAAAACTAGCTCCATTCGATTTTGACGAAAACTACGCGTTCCTCTGCTTTATTCATTACTAAATGTATGACTTAACTATTAGCCAAAATATATCAGAATTATGATGGTATTTATAACATGTAAGATTTTGCCAAAGGCATCTTGCCTTCGACAAGGTTTGACATCGTCGGACCTTCTCAAATTACAGGAGTACTACATCATAACGAAATCTTGTAAATAGTGATTTGTATTGAAGTGTATTTTCTGGCTGAATTATGACTCTTCACACTCAGTACAGCTACTTATTCTGAACCCTTTAAGCAAAAAATGCAGATGACTTTTGCATGTGATACAGAAATTGCTCTGTAAAGTGTTAAATGAGTTAAAGGGGCTTTTTAAAAGAATGTTAAAACGGATATTTACTCTTGTCTTACCGATAATTAGCTTATTAGCTCGCAAAGTGTTTGAGCGAGCTTATGAAATCGTCCGCGCCGTCTGTCTGTCTGTGC
>JAHZNA010003522.1:0-18820 GCA_027743935.1 Sinodicranocentrus sp. ZH6
GGCTATAATTGGATAGTTTGGTATAAATGGAGACTAGTTTAAATTTAATTTAAATTTACTTTACTTTGTCAAGTTGAAAGAGCCAAACAAAACTTTTTGAATTCGTTGTTTAGCGTTGTATGAGTATGTCAGTATGTGCAATGTGCAATACGTTGTTTTGTCTTGTTGTTTATCAAATGTAACAATATAAAAAATTGAAGAAGGTTGTTGATGAAGACGCATTATTGAAGGTCATGTACTGTAAAAAGTTTGGCATTGCAAACATCTGATAAATTAAGATAGTCCCATAATATAGCATATTGTCAATTGGTTGAGTAAGCTCAATATCATCACGAAACATTTTCAAATTAACCTGCAAATTCGTTATGCATGAACTTCATCCAATTAACCTTCAACTTGGTCATATGTGGTGACGGACGACGACAATTAAAATTTATAAAGTCCACACGCAAATATAATGATACGCATGAAGTTTAATGGATTTAAAATAAAATATCGTATGACAGGGCTAATGTTTTAAGAACCAAAGTCTAGGCTTGAAAGCAGCCATTTAAGATTGCATGTGGGAGGAGCAGAAGAGCAAAGAGAACCTTATGCACTTCTAGGTTCTTGGCAGGGTTTTTGATAACGCAGTGATTGATCCATTTGCCACGTAATGCATTTAGTTAATGAAAACATTTATCAAATATCTGAGTACAGATCAAACTGAACTATTTCAAACCAAAATGCAACAGGAAAGAAAAGAATTTGTAGATTGACTTAAAGGAAAATGCGTTCAGTATAATTATGTACATAATTTACATATCAAAAGGTTTGGTTCCTAAAATAGATGCCGGTGTTAATCCCCGAGGAAATAAATTTAGGTGGGGTGCATGGTATGCAAGCTAGAGTAGGTCATTGTTATTTTTCCTGTGAGCAACTAAATCTTCTCAGCCTATTAATTTTATAGAGCCAGTGTGCAAATTAGTTTATTTCCATTTCCAGTAAATGTCATTCAATGTTATCAGTACATAGAATGTGGCCGGGTGGGTGGATGTCACTACACAAAGTTTAGTTGAATGAACGACGGTCTCGATTCCGAAAGGAAATGGTCCATGGTATGTTAACAATAAAATTATTTAAGCCGTATGATGCTGCACTTAAGGAACCTTCATTTGTATTTTTAAACAATTTCCGTTGAGAACCTACACAGCTATGAAAATAGACATTCCTAGGTAATGAATACCTTTAGATGCACAAAAGAACTTGATGCGATGATACAGGGTTTTCCAATTGTGTAAGTGTGAATTGTTAAAGTTAGAACCGCCGTTGGAAAACCTTGTATGTACCTGACAATTTGATTTCATTATTGGTAGCACCCCAAAACACTTATGTGCAAGCATGTATGCATGCGTTTAAAAGCTTTCTTAGAAAGGGATTGAGCTAGAATTTGTTCATTTCCTCACATTATTTCATATTGTTGTTAAATAACTACGACAAACTTACCCCCACGGTCTGCAACTCCATCGTGCGCATTCCTGTATAGTTCATTAGATACAAAAATGGAAAAGCACAAGACAGTACTTTAAGTAAGAAGACTGTCGGCACTTAAACTTATACGAAGAACAAGATAACCATAAAACTGTTATTACTTTATAGCAATGCGTGCATTTTTAACTGATGCACATTTCCGAGCCTTTCGAAGCAATCGACAATCCACCGAAAACGCTATACAAAACAAAGCTATTTTAATTATAATTAAACTTAACTGCGTTTAGGTTCAAAATGAATTCAATTGTATGCAAGGCGGCATTCAAACATTGAGAGGCATAATCGGAAACTTCACATAATTCACTTTGTCCGTAACCTTTTCACCTAAACAAATACGCACACTTCTGAGAATTAACCCGGACGAATCCTGAGGTATCGTCATTCACCTTCAATATCGTCACCAGTACTGTATCATCAACCCTTACAAACTTCATTCAAATATGTTTCAGGTAGTAAACAATATTTATATTTAGGCCAAGCACTCCAATTAAATTGCGTCACGGTGGTGGAACAATATTTATATCTTCTGAACCTTTCCTTTAGTCACCCTTTCTTGCACTGTGCATAATATTGCTTGATCTTGGCAAAGGTTGAGTAGCGACTACTGGCTAGTGACCATACCCAAGTGACATCTTATAACGTTATACAACTACAACAAGTTTCAACGCATATGAGCGTGAGCGTGCACTGTGAGCGGTCTGTAAGACGGTTGGGCTTGAAGTGCCACGCATGTAATTCCAAGATGAAGATTTGTGTAAAAAGAAATCCATTTTGTCAAGAGACAAATATCATATCATAGAAGGTATTTTCTTTCTCACATTCTTGTAAAAGTAAAAATAGTTTATGTAAATATCAGGTGCATTTATTATTTTCCAAACTTTTAGGTACATATGTACGCAAAGGTACCGTGTGTGCTGGCTGATATACATTCATCATCTTATTCCTCAAGTATGACTAGTAATTCAGTCGGGAACCACTAACTTGGACAGGGAACAGGACATCTTTACCCTTTTCGTTAACAATATCCTTCTTGTCGTAAAGTGCACAAGTGAGCATAATGGAAAAATGTCTAATGTGTGATAATAAATCAGAAAAATCTATTTCATATAATAATACCTCAACTCTCCTCATCTTTCCAACCTGTCATGCATTTACCAAGTTGAAAAATATATATTTATTGAGCAAATAGAGATTGAAAACGAAGCGAAGCGGGAAGCGAAAATAAAATGCATGAGAAGGGAGCTCATTAGTGTTTTGAATACAATTACAATATCTGTACCGCATTGTCAGTAAGGTTTATCGAAAATGAAGGTGGAATAGGTGGACCAATACTTCAATAGGATAAATATAAAGAGCTCTGCATCTTAAGTTGTTATTGCATAGGGACACTATTAAGTCGAAGAGGATTCTTTTTCGTTCCGTGTGATTTAGTAATTTCCATTCAAATAGAAACAGTCTCGCCTGAGAGCATTTAGCACTTTTAGGAATCATGAGATTTTCATCAATGCTAAAGTGAATGATATTCTTGAACTTAAGTAAGCTAAATGGATGATGATACCATTTGGCAACTTTTAATAGATAAAGCAATACTCAATGAAGTGAAATGATTCTAGGAAGAGTTGTTTTGTGTGACGTTGCTTGCAATGTTGATCATTTTGCATGATAAAGAACTCCCTGTTGTGGGGCGATTGCATGTTATCACATTCATATTGCACAAGGAAAATCATTCATTCAATTCGTTTTCCTGCAACACAACAACTAGATTTTGAAGCTAGTTTGCTACTCTGACAAGGTCTTTTCACACTTGGCAAGTTTCAAAATTTCAATAAGTGCACACCACGCGAATTGCCATTACACATGAATATATATCAATGAATGCATATCAATATAGCATTCCAATCAAAAATTGGATTTTAGAAGATTATGTTATGCGCAATAACAACATTGTATGATTGTTCAAACTTATGTAATTCATAATAAATTGAGCTTTTTTCTTTTTTCGCAGCCCATTGCAATTCTTTTTTGCTACGTCCAATTAGTTTACAATACGCATCTTATTACTTATCACGACTCACGACGTGTCGTCTGCAATTTTTCAAATGCATTATTGATGCATAATATCTAATTTGAGCGAAAGCCATCCTTCTTATTTGTAATGTTTTTGTACAACTATGTTATTTTCGTATCTAAATTTTCCTTTAGCATATACACTGATGTGCATCTAGTGACCCTGTGAACGTTGTAAATGCATAATGAAGTAAACCGTATAATTTTGAATGTCATTACGAATTTAAAACAATAATTTTACGGATAAATTCATTATTACTATTCACCAAAGATTATTACAATTATTATATGGCTATAAAGATGTTATCAGTGGCAAAAGTTTAATGGCAAATCGTGAATTATAACATTATATGTAGTCCAAAACTAAATTAGGAGTAATGCAATTGGCGTTTACACAACTCCAAAACCGCTCCTTCAGCATTTATTAAACAAAAGGCGGTAGTCAAGCCAGATTAGTTTTAATGACGCAACGGGTCAATGAATTCAAGTTGGTGTATTTTAAAAGAATACAAAAATATAAAAGCTTCAAAGAAGGAAGGTAAACAAAGCAAAATGCAAGTTCAACTTGGCATAGTATGCAAATCAAACCATTTCTCATTCATAATTTCCTCATGATAATATAATTATTCGATTAATTACTAGTGATGATAACTGGCACGAAGAATAATTGATAGCGTGAGTGGGTAATAGTGTTGCAGTAAGAAAAAGGATGAATTTTAATGGGATAAATATTATAGAGGATATAATTACATCATAACAGTGCATATTAGCAAACATTGTTGTAAATTTTATGTACATGAAAATATGGGGGGAAACCATGATTATTTTAGGCAGAAGACTTGACAAACTCTATATTAGTGAATGCATCATAATAAAGTATAACTGTACATCCATGCAAGTCGCAGTCGCCCAACCTAAATATACATATGTATCAAGGTTATCAAGTTTGTAGTAGCCAACTAGGCTATATATCTTGTTATGTGAAGGACCCTTTGAGTGGATCTTCTCCCTTATTCATTTCCCATAGAGGAAAATAGGAATTATTGGCTGAGAGGTTATGTAGCGTAGGTTAGTAAAACACTAAAAAACTTTTGTTATCTAGACGGATGCATCTTGCACATAATCTGCTCATCAGATAAGGAGTCACAAGACAAGCTCATAATCATTAATTTAGGTACAACAACAGCGACATGTGTTGCTATTTATGAGTATTTTAATGTTTGCAGAGTGATACTTAGGACGACGCAAATGTGCTTAATACTTGTTGACAATAATGCGGCAAACCTTTTCTTCCAGTACGGTGCACACCAAAGTTTTATCCAGTGTCAAGTCTCAAGTTTGATCACTCCTCATTACTTTCTTATAGTATTTAGCATCGCTTGCACCTTCCGCTCGTGTGATCTCTCATTTAATGACAGAGTTTTAATTGTCAAGTAAAATATATAGGTAAATATGACAATTTGATAAGCATCCAATTTGGATAATATTTCTTTAACGAACCTTTTTATTTTATCGTCAGCAGCCAGGCTATGCCTTAAACCACGCACAATTTGAAAACCTCCTTGGCATGTTATTTTTATATAAGCAGGATGACCTTGTCCTGCCAGATTGCTTAAAAATAAGACTTTTTAAGTATCTATCAAGGTGTAGGACAGAGTATTAAAGAAATGTTCATTATTTGGTACGTTAATCATTGAATGAACATGTCTAGAGGTGAACCATTTCATATCATTCATTAAACTAATATGCAGGGTTAAAGTCGAAGTTCCAAATGTACTGGATGAAACACACTTTGTACAGAACAAAGCACACAACTGATTACGTGATTACAAATACATGTCAACTGACTTCACTCTGTTTGTCAAGCGTAAATGTGCATCATAAATGGTTGGTATAGATAGATCTTTATACTTTTGGAATATAAAAAGGACGGGTAAAGGAGTACAAGAAGTTGTGAAACGTCTTGTGTATAGGACGGATTTGAAGTTTAACATTGTACCTTTTACGTCCACATTAATATGACATGGTAAATGTACATATATGCGTTCGTTTGTAAATCTTTATAGTACTCATGATCAAAGAACCCTTTTCAATATATAAACACAATGCATGTCACAGGATAGGTTTATGAGTTTCCAAGAATGCATATAATTTATTTTTTACATCATGGAAAAGATAAGGTCATGAACGAATTCAACATGAGAAGGTTTTTTGTCTGTTAGTTAGTGTGGTACATCGAAGAGTTTTATTAGGATTTTCTGATACATTGAATGAAACATTGAATTTCCTTCCTTCTGACGTGGTTCAAGGTAGTATGTGGACTCTGACGGAATTTATTTGCGATTTGTATAATTTTTTATAATTATAAAAGATATTGTTGATAGGCACTTGTGATTTCTAATTATTCATAATATTTCTGCGTGTTACACTACTGTGAAAAAATCATAATTGTACGTTGCGTTTTGAGAATTTCTGCTAATTTTTGTACTCTCTTGTTTATTTGCTTTTCGAAGAAGATCAATTATCCGAATTGACAACCGGAACAAACCACGAGAGAATAAGCATGGAGAAAACTACAGAGTTAATTGTAGCTTTGTATGACATTGGGGCTGTCAAGTTTGGTTCATTTACTTTGAAGTCTGGCATTCAAAGTCCAATTTACTTTGATCTCAGGGCTATAATTTCTCATCCGAAACTAATGGTAAGTGAATTCAAAACAAAATTTCAGGTCATTTCCAAGCATCATTTTGTAGTTAAATAAGTGTAATGGATTTACGGGAATTAACCAATGCAATTTTTATATTTTTAATGTTTCTCTGTAGCTAACTATCAGTGAAATCTTGGAGGATGTCGTAGGCAGCCTAAAAATAGATGTCATGGTGAACTTGTTCCTACCCACTTGTCAAAACTGTCCAGACAAACTTGTCATGCGATGTGTGACGACTACCCTTCCACTTAACAAGAAAGGAAGTGTTTAATTAACTTCAATTATCAAAAACAAATACACAATTTTAATTAAATGGTTTTAATGCAAACAACTATTTAATTGAAAAATTGTTTTATTTTTTTATTTTTTAGAAGAGAACAAAAGAAATACGGCACAGGCAAACTAGTTGAAGGGGAGTATACGGAAGGGAAGACAAAATGTCTTATTTTGGAAGATGTAGTGACAACCGGGTCAAGCATTGCGGAGACAAGTGTCGTCCTTCGTGATCACCGAATGCTTGTCGACCAAGCGGTCGTTGTTCTCAACAGAAACTACCCAGTAGCTGACGAGAATTTAATGAAAAGTGGGATATCACTTATATCAATTATCAAAGTAGATCAACTTCTTCAAGTACTTTTGGAAGCGTCTCGAATCTCTAAAGAGCTAAAAACAGAGGTGGAAACTTTCTTGGCTGTTGGCCAATCGATTCCATTATCTCTTCAAGAAAAAACTTCTGAACCAGAGATTAATAATAGGGTTCACACGGTTGGCTCCAAATTGAAAGGATATTCTCGACAACTTTTCGACATCATGATGGCCAAGCAATCAAATCTTTGCATTTCCGCCGATTGTGCAGATTGGCAACAAGTGCTTGATGCAACAAATGCTGTGGGAAGTAAAATATGCGCAGTTAAAACTCACATTGATGCTGTGAACTTCAAAAGCACTGTGGAAATAGCTACATTTACAGGAAAACTTGTGGACTTGGCGAAGCAACATAATTTCGTTATTATTGAGGACAGGAAGTTTGCTGATATTGGCTCCACAGTAGAGAAGCAGCTGACATCCCAACCCTTTTGTATTTCAGATTGGGCCCAGTACGTCACTGTCCATTCTATTCCTGGCCCAGGGATGCTAAAAGTTTTTAAGGAGAAGAAGAAAGGGGTTATTTTGATTGCTGAAATGAGTTCTCAAGGGAATTTACCTTCTTTGATTCCCGACTACAGAACAAAAACTCTAGGGATTTGTGATGGCTATGAGGACACTGTTGTCGGCTTTGTATCCCAGTCTAGAGTGGGAACGTCTTTAACCAGTGGTGGAACAGAGTCAACACATTATTTACAGTTTACACCTGGAGTCTCATTACATGCCACTGGAGATTCGTTGGGTCAACAGTATGTAACTGTGAGGGATGCTGTTGTGCAACGGGATGCAGATGTGATCATTGTAGGTCGAGGTATTCTCCAACATGGAAAAGAAAAGTGGGAGCAGGTCGCAGAAGAGTATAGGAAGGAGGGATGGGAGGCTTTTATAATGAAATTTAATCTAGGCTTTAAAAAAATGTAATTAGATTGGTCAGACTTTTTACCACTTGCAGCTTAATGTTATTTTCTAAATGGAAGTGCAGCTGTCTCAATAAAATATTTTATGAAAGTCTAAATGAGCAAAATAAAGTTAAAATTTAAGCATGTTCACAATTGCAATTAAGAAACCTTACAATAAAATATGGTTCAGTTATGTATACTGAGATCACGGAAACACGGGAAAGGCAACTCCTTTGTAGTTTTTATTGTGCTCTCAGTGCTTTGACAAATGAAAAATAGTAGTATTTTCTAGACAGGGAATTCCGCAGAGGGTTGCATGCACAGATGATGTTTGTGTCCGGGTCTGGGTCGAACGAAATTATCGATCGTGTCCGCGAATCCGCTGTACAATATTCTTCCAGTAGTAGTCCAGCCTTTAGAGTCTTGCATTATTGCATACTTTTTCGGAGAAAAGAGGAATAGGTAAGTAATACTAATAAGAATATAAATGCCCAGAGATGAAGACCCTCATCAGCAGGTTGTTGTTTTGGAATAAGTAATATATATAGTGTATTGAACACATATCTCTTTCTTTCAGATCTTCTGGGCCGGGTTTTTTTTAGCTTCTATCTATAGACTTCAAGCAACGAACATTGGAGTCAGACTTCAGTTTTATATTCTTTGTAATTTCATCTTCATTCCTGATTCATATTCAAAAGCATATACAGTCTACTTTTCCAACTGGCTGGCCTGTAGCACAAACTTTTGTTTCTGGGTCATATAGGTGTTTCTGTATTCTGTAAATTAATATTTGATTCCCTGTACCTCAGCTTTTGAGCTGTTATATTTATTGAAAATTATTTCTCTTCTACAAATTACGTGAATCAGATCGAGTATATGCATGCGTTTGGTGAAATAAGCAGGATATATTGTTGAACGTATTAAAAAATAATAAAGAGAACGGTAGAAATGGGCGATGAGGAACTTCTCAGTCAAATTTGGTCAGACATTGTGATCACAGAATTACAAATTGATGGTGAAATCAGTGAAAAATGGTTGAAAGATGTGACATCAGCATACGAAAGTAGAAACGAGGTGGGACCCCTTTCAGCTAAATTAAGACATTTCCAGTCAAGCCTTGGGAAATTAAAGGAATCTCCAGTTGTCTTTTTTGCTCTCATATTTGTTGGGTAATACATAAAGTTTTGCAAGAAAGAAAATTAAATTATGTTGTAAAGTGTGACAATTTTTGTAGTAAATTTTTACAATACTTATTTCCCCAAGGGTTAAAAGTGAGCCTGGATCTGCAGACAATGTTGAAGCAGGGGTGGATAAATTTAAGGAGTTCGCTCAACAAGCATCATTGGACCAGGTGAATTATTTAGACTGTATTAATATAACTAAAGATAACGCAATTACACTATTTCATTTTCGTAATCACAGGAGTCAATAGTACAAGGTGTAGTGGAGTTACTGCAATTGGCAGCAACAACGAATTCAACCGACGAGCACAAAATTGAAGATGCCTATGGGGACGAGGATAAACATTATTTTATCGATATCAATTTCTCGATATTTGCCTCGGATTGGGAACATTACGAGGAATTTATGGCAAGGACTAGGCAGGAGTATGGATTTCTTGATGACGACCAATATAAAAATTTACGACGAAAGGTAAACTCAGCGCTAAATGTAGAGAGAAAAACTGTTATACTACATTTTATAATTTGTATATTTTGACCTTTTGACTTTTAGATTTTGCAAAGCTTCCTGCAAATCCCAAACATATTTGCTACAAAGGATTTCCGAGCCGAGTATGAGAAAGTTGCACGGGAAAATATTCAAAAGGAAATCAATACGTTGAGCTAAATCGCACTTATTGTAACTTGCTTTAAGGTAAATGCATAGTGGCTCTAAAATTGAAACGCAATACATGATTTGTATGAAAATCATAACCCAGTGTACGGCTTCAATCTTCAGTTGTTCTGTAACTTGCAGCAGTTGAATTGATTCGCGAAAGTTGACAAATGATAGTGAATTCCATTTGTCAGTAATAATGATAGGGTTGTTGCCATTATTGATAGAGCACTCATTTCCAGAGCTAAATAATTACGTTAAAATGATATGGCTAATTTGTTTGTTGACAGAAAACCGTTTGACTTTGAGAGAATTCTTTTATTTATTTAATACTACTATAAAACTGAATTCAATTCAATACAAATTGTGTCCACTAGACTAAAATAGCTGCTAGAATATAAGAACTAGTCACGTCACACGCTTTAACTAGAATATACCAGGGTTTTGCCAACCCCATCCAAAAGGGAGATATGGGATAGGAATCGGTTTATGGAAAACTGGAAAAGGAGCAATAATTGGCTGTGGCTGCTTCCATCCCCATCCAAAATTACGAAAAGGAATTACTGGAACGATTGGCTCTGGACTTCCATATCCCACATCGTATGTACTTGCTGGGTTCAAGTCTGCTGAAACTAATGGTGGGGTATCTGGTATGCTTTGATAAGCAGGTCCGAAATCCGTTCCATAATCACTTAGCGATGCCGCCGAGTAGTCACCAGGCTTTGCTGAGGTCAATTCAAGGAGAATTGCGCAGCAAAAAATCACTATTGCTTGCTAAACAATTTTAAGTAGAATATTATATACGTTAGAATTAGAATGGGAAACCAGTACAGAAAATTTTTCTCTAAAACTTTCAAAAAATTATTACCTTCATTTTGCCCAAAATATATAAATTCTTCTTGTCTTGACGTTGACTGCACAATTACGATTGCAAACTATGTAACTCTTGTAACAGATGAATGGTACTGGTTGTTGAATATGAAAATCAAGGTATTTATATCTAGACAGAATATATGGACTTCAAGTACACCCACCATGTGTCTGTCATTTTTCGCCAATATGTAATTTAAGATTACGATTTAACTCAAACTGGAGAGTAGACTAGAATTTAAATATGTATTTATGCATTACAGTTGTTACCGCTGCTTTAGGTGGAATACAATAAATGTCGAGTTGGGCTACTCCTCTTAATGAATATTAAGCTTATTTCGTCATTTTAAGGGTACATAACTAGCTTTCAATTTCAGGATGTCAACAGTGCCTACGTGTACTAGAGCTATGTGCTGACCCAGAATTGTTAATATTCCGTAATTTAAAAATAATTTGAATGCGGGGTATGCAGCAGTTTAATGATCTGCTAATAGTAATCTCCTAAAGATTCAACGCTTTTAACATGAAGCTCACGTATCATACATTTACAAAAGTCAAGTCAAGACACAAAAGTAAAGTTCTGAGCTGCAAAATTGTAGTTTATTCAAATTTATTTGCAGTGAAGACTGTCGCAGTAATATTTTATATACTTTTGCAATAGGAGGGCTTAGCAAAAAAATAAGTTGTAATATAATAAGCAAATGAAATATAAAAGATTTGTAGAGCAGCCAATGGATATTATTAAATGAAAAATGATAAATTGTACTTTACCGATGCTTTGTGGACATTTATTAGGGCAAATGATGAACATGAATCCCACTTTCCAGTAAAATTATTTTCTTTAAGTTAATGAGTTAAGTAGAGAACAGACAGATCTCGTGAACTCGTCAATAATACCTTATCTAACCCCAATATGGGTGTCCCCAACCGCCCCAGCCTCCTCCATAACCCCAGCCGCCCCAGCCTAAAAATACATTGAATAAAAATTGTCACAAAAGTGAAATACAAAAGTCATACAGCAGTCATGCCAAATATGGATTGGAGGTTAGTTCGGTTACAATTTGAAACTTACCATAACCATAATAGGGCAAACCCCATCCCCACCCTGCAGAGAAAGAAAATCGACAAATGATGCAAATTAATAGTCAGATTTGTTGAAAGTTAAATTACCATAGCCAAATGGACCGCCAACAAATGAACTAGCTGTCTTCAAATCTCCAGGCGCGGCATCCTTTTTCAAAGGTAATTCAGCCGATAAAGCCACGGCCACAAGAGCCAAAACAGTCAACCACGTCTGTAAATTTAGAGAAACAAAATAAAGTATTGGGTAAACGAAACGAATAGGAACTAAATTGAACTAAATAAGTTGAAACAAGAAATTTTAATGGGATTGTTTTTACCAAAATGCGATTCATTTTGGAAACTCTCTAAAGAAACTCCCTTGGATTAAACAAGAAGTGAACTGACCCAATGGCAAAGGTTAATTGACAATTAGATGCAACTCCATCCCCTTTTATATGTGCACAGCAGATATATACATTTTCCAATATAACATGTTGCGTCCCTCGAATTTTTTGTTTGTAGATTTTTTGACATTTTTTTTACAGAAATAAGGAGTTCCCAAGCGGAACAATGTTTGCGTGCATTTCTGATGCGTTATCTTATCACTGGCATACTGGCATGGCACAATTGCAGTCTCGAGTATTCATTTTGTATGTAAAGTTTACAGCATAAATAGAGACATAAACGATTTCATCCCCTCCCGTCTCGAAATGTTTAAATTTATCTAATGCTTGTGTAAGGATTAATTTTTAATTGCCAAAATTCATCATCTTTTCCTTTTTCATTGCAGCTTTACGAATCTTAAAAGATATAAGATATACTCTTGCAACAAAAAAACGACAATTATTGCGATTGTAACCAGTATCCTTTATCAATAATAGAATAACATCTTCCACGCCTTCCATTGCTACTTCCTGTGGTTCATGTTATATTGAGCTTTTAAGAGGAAGCCGTTCATTTAAACCTTGTTTTGCTGTCAGAAATGCCACAAGGGACACAAATACGCCAGACGTTGGATTCCTTACAAATTTAACGTTTGCCAAAATAATCGCTCCCTAATTTTTGAGGTATATTGTTTTGCATCTTCATCATTTAATCAATTGCCAAGTGTGTTATCCACGAACATAAAACATTTTCATCAGTCAAAATTATGCGACTGGGTGAATCCCTTAATGAAGAATCTGGATGTTTGTTAATACCTTTATAATTTGATTCTTTCGAAACTATTTTTTGAAACAAAAGTTGACATTTACTTGTTCAATTTAAATATGTGTATGATGACGCATATATCATCGTTTGTCTGTTGGCACGATCGGGTGGAATGATTTTTTTAAAAACATTTCTCATTCATAATGCAACTATCTCTGTTAAGGTCGTCCTTGTACCATATTTTGAGACCCAGACGCTCATTAATAATAAAACCATGTAAATTCATCAGACACGTAAAACAATGCTTGCATTAAATTCAAAGTGTGACACAGTTCAAAATTGCATCAGACAAAAATGTATAACAAACCTTCAGTTGCATTTTTAGTACTTAGCACTAGGGCTAGTACGGTGATTGCATCAATGCTTGAATTAAAGATGCAAAATATGCTGCGATATAGGACTGCACGAAATAGGTTCATTTGACGATATTAGCGAATGTTTTATGAAAAAGCCTCGATAACAATACTTAATCTCAGCAGATAATCATTTTGACAACAAAGATATACTATAGGATCCTGTAATAACTGTAAACTTTTATTTTGAACGATTACCAGCACTATTTACGACAAACTACATATATTAATAAATATACATCCGGTATGCTCCAGATAACACACATCTAAAACTATAGCACATAACACAAAACGAATTATTGCAAGCCACACATGTGTACACATAAAATTCTTTACATTAGTTTCTCTTTAAAAATATCATTTCGACAACGTTGATGTACAGTTAATATTTGTTTCCAAACTATTTTATTAATACCAGTATTTTATTTTCAGCAAGAGGTAGATTAATGCATACTAATTGGGAATTTTTACCACAGTCAACAGTCAACTCACATCCAAAAGTAGTGCATTACACAAAACAAAAAATTGCAAACTACTTACTACACGTGTTTGTGTGTGTAAGTGTGTACTAACAATAAATAAAATACTATATATGTTGGTTTGAATAATCACATTACTCAAAACTCACCGATAAGTTGCATATTCCGTCCAAGATTTGATTCAACATTTGCATTGGCAAAGATCTCTGCACATATCCAAATGGACCCGCTGCTATACCCATTGGCCGAAGAGCTACTAGCCGTTTTCGACTTTCTTTCCTCAAAATTTTGGCTAACCAGTAGTGCTTGAAGTTTAAAGCATTTATCAAAAATGCTACAGGCCACCGGTACCATCAAACAGATAAGGACTGAAATCATGCACAAGATGGAAGGAAAAACGAGGTATATACTTAACGGAAACATGTAAAATCCTTTGATTGTTACGAATCCAGAGATAACGGAGACCACACCTATACCAAATAATCCGTCTGGTATTACCAAATACATGGCGTCATTAGCTGGTCTTATGAATATTTGAAATCTTCTGTATTCCTTATACGCACCTTCCATGATCTGTATAGTAAGCTGTTGGGAAACAGTAAAGGCACATAGATTGTACTGGAGTACTGTCGATCTCCGATAGACGTAGACGTAGAGTTTAGGAACCATTGGTAGTTTTTTACATCCGTGAAGAATCATGAAGAAAATGTTAGCTACTACCTCATAGAATGTCAATATTAAGTACATAGTCCTGGTTCCAAGGACAATGGGTCGTACGAGATATTTTAAAATTTTGTAAACCGTCGAACCCTTCTTTATTATATCCAAGAATGCATAGTAAACCAGATCCCCATCCATGAATAGAGGGGCGAAAAAGCCCGATGTGCCGATAAAGAGCAGAAAGACGAAAATTGCACTGGCAATCACATCCACAGGTGAGAGATTTTTTATTTTTTTTTGTTTAGTCCAATCCAATAATTTGTTACTACCTAAAGGCCAAAGAAACAGAAAACTCAAATTCGTAGAAAATTCACGAGATAATTAAATAGTTAACGACTTACCGTATTTTACTCGAGTTCCTTTGAAATGGTCCTGGCCAGCAAGCGTTAGAATTACACTCCATTCTCGAGATTTGATGAAGTTAGTAATGCTTCCAATGGCAATGAAAATGTTCATGATAGCAGTAAATGCAATCATTACTGTTCCCTTGAAAGGAAATCTTGGGTCAGCTAAAGCCGGGGTGGCCTGTCGATACATGTGTAGGAATGAATATGCCATTATTGGGTATTGAGCAGTGGTTATGAGTAACATTGGAATGCAGTTCTTGATGGATCTGTAACATCCCCGCTTTGCTTCCGTATCCCAATAAATTGGCATATTAACCCAGAATTTTCTTTGAAAGTTTGCCATTTTCTCGTATAGCCTCCAGCAGATGTCAGATATGAAATCCAAATACTCTAGCGATATCATTTTAATACAAAAGCAACTACTTTCAAAAAGGAAGAAAACAATTAGTGTCGAAAGGTCGTTCTATATAGGAATGATTTTAAAAGCCATGCAGTCAACAGTTAAATACAAGGCTATTTATAATAATTTGTGCAGCTTTTGTAAATAAATAAGACAAGTTTAGAACGGGTGAAGAAAGAGGACAGATTCTCAAACCTAAATTTCTCGAGTAATTTCAAGAATGGTTGTAGATTAGACGTAGTTTTATCTTTAATAGTTCTATCTCAGTTTCTAAACTGAGATTTTCAAAAATGATATTTTAATTACTTTGAAAATAGGTGTTTGTTGTGAAGCTAAAAGTGTTTCACTGGGGCTTTGTGTAATTTGTATAAACCATCGTTTTAATTTTAATAATAGATTTTTAATTTTGCTATATTTTCTTGGACTTAAACGTAATGAGAAACTTGGCTTCTGCTTAATGTTTCTTCTTCTCCTTCAGATCACGTCAGAATCTGAGAAATATGCATAGGGTGGAAAAAAAGTCAACCATCATCAACGCACTGCTTAACTTTGTACACTACACAAATATAAAAACAAGTACAAAAACTACTGTTCAAAATGATCTTTAACTTTTTCAGAGTGCCTGCGAGGGTAAAACGGAGAAACTAACACGTTTTGTAGACGAGAATTCAAAGTTGTAGTTACGTAAAGTGATGATAACTTGTTATTGTTGACGTTGACAAGCTCGTTTATTGGCAACCTTTATAGTGAATATTTCTTTGTCATGTATATAATATATAAACAACTCTCTAGTTTGTATAAATATCACGTATGTGTATTTCTAAAATATAGAGAGTTGGTGGAATGTTATAAAGTAAAAGGAGCTACACGGCCATTGTCAACAACTTTGGTAAAAAGTCCTCGATTGACTTCTAAATTACTAGAATATGAATGATTTGGTTAAATATTGCTAATTTTATAATTCGACAGCAAATTTTTCCAGGCCGATCCGTAAGTGAGTTACTGCTTACTTTTCAACCAATTTACCATAATGTATATGGAAAAGGAGAGTCATTGACAAGTTAAATGGATAATTGACTCTTTGATTGGCATCAAATTTAAAGTTGTGTAGCCACCAATGAAAATTTTGATAGGCATTAAGGTAATTTGGAATTTTGGGATAATTCAGAAAGGACGTTAATTTGCATGTGGGTAGAATAATAATAGGAATGCCAGTAGAATATAATGGAGGGACACATCGCTAAAATCGCTATTTTTTGTGATTTGTACAAAATCAAGTCATTCCAGTGACGAACCAAAAAGCTTTCTTCACATACGGAGAAAATTGAACCCTGTTTATTCTTAACCTTTGCAATGAATATAACTGGTTCAAGGTACAATAACAATCGTTGTGATTTCTCATAGGAAAATAAACTATTCGGTCTTTCTAGTAATGTGTTTATGTCTTTTCTCAGTTAATTTGGCTATACCCTGGATTATTCCAAATGTATTTTTTATACAAACCTGCACAATATAAGATGGTTTCATAATAAATGTGCTGTGCTCTGCTCTTCTGGTAGCAGTTGATACAATTTGATGTAATTTACAGACATTTGAAAAATAAAATTGTCTATCGCTAAATTTATCGTAAAAAATTCTTCATGATCAAAATGATCAGTTCAAATGATCACTTATGAACAAAATATGAGCTTCAAAAAACGAATATGTACTTGATTAATTTAGAAGACAAGGGCTCGTGGATTTACCGGCAATTATTGGTCTCTTAATAAAACATATCAACCAAGATCAAGCTATCGCATGGAACGAGCTCTTCTGTGTGAAATTCTATGCTTTCATGCAAATTTATTTTGACCTTGTAGCGGTTAAATTGCTAATAAATTTAAGAAATGAATTTGGAAAAGCGATTTGAAATTTTTAATAAGCTTTTGTTTTAATGACAATTTACACATTAATATTTCGAAATTGTTAAAATTCTGAACCACTTGCCACCGTTAAAACGGTTCAACGAACTTTCATGAATAAAATTTAAGTATTTTGACCAGCCAAACGATAACTCATTTTAAAAACCTAATAAAACCAGAAACCTCAACAAATAATTAAATTTTAAATACATATCGACTATATAGGCTGAAACATGTTGCGATATTGTCGCTGTACAGACAAGCACTCCTTATAGCTAGATAACTTCAAATGATTGTGTCTATTGTGTCCCAAACCGTGTTTCAAAATGTTATCATTTTGATAAAAAAAAAGATGTACTGTAAGTACTACAACCGTTTATTTTAAACCTCGTTCATTACCAGCATTTTATTTACGGCAAAAGGTTGATTAAAACATAATAAGATTCAATATGCTACAGTAAACTCACATCTCTACAACTAGTGCTCACACACAAAAAATTCTTGCAAACAATATAATATTATATATTATCATAAATAGATGTATCATTCTAGATATTACTGAAGAGTCACTGTTAAATTACAGATTCCGTCCAAGATTTGATTTAACATTTGCATTGGCAAAGATCTCTGCACATATCCAAATGGACCCGCTGCTATACCCATTGGCCGAAGAGTTACTAGCCGTTTTCGACTTTCTTTCCTCAAAATTTTGGCTAACCAGTAGTGCTTAAAGTTCAAAGCATTTTCAAAAATGCTACAGGCCACCGGTACCATCAAACAGATAAGCACTGCTGTCATGAACAAGACAGAAGGGAAAACGAGGCATCTACTTAACGCAAACATGTCAAATCCTTTGATAGTTACGAATCCAGAGATAACGGAGACCACACCTATACCAATTAATCCGTCTGGTATTACCAAATACATGGCGTCATTGGCTGGTCTCATGAATATTTGAAATCTTCTATATTCAGTGCACGCCCCATCCATGAGCTGCATTGTTACCTTTTTGGAAACAGTAAAGATACCTAGATTGTAATGAAGTCTAGGATAGACGTAGAGTTTAGGAACCATTGGTAGTTTTTTACATCCGTGAAGAATCATGAAGAAAATGTTAGCAACTACATCAAAGAATGTGAATGTGGAGTACATAGTCCAAGTTCCCCAGACTATGGGTCGTATTAGATATTTCAATATTTTAAAAACCGTCGAACCCTTGTTTATTATATTCAAGAATGCATAGTAAACCAGATCCCCATCCATGAATAGAGGAACGAGAAAGCCCGATGTGCCGATAAAGTCCAGAAAGACGAAAATGGCACTGGCAATTACATCCATAGGCGAGAGATTTTTTATTATTTTGCGTTTAGTCCAATCCAAAAATTTGTTACTACCTATAGGAAAAAGAAACTGAAAACTAAAATTCAAAGAAAATGTAGTAGTAAGTTGAATAGTACTTACTGTATCTTATTCGAGTTCCTTTGAACTGGTCCTGGCCAGCTAGAGTTAGAATAACACTCCATTCTTGACGCTTGACAAAGTTGGAAATGCTACCAAGTGTAATGAAAATATTCATAACACCAGTAAAAGCTATTATTACTGCTCCGTTGAAAGGAAATCTTGGGTCAGCTAATGCTGGTGTGGCCTGTCGATAAAGGAGGAGAAAGGAATATGTCATTTCTGGATATTGAGCGATGGTTATGAGTAACATTGGAATGCAGCTCTTGATTGATCTGCAACGTCCCTGCTTTGCTTCCGTATCCCAATAAATTGGCATATTAACCCAGAATTTTCT
>JAHZNA010003523.1:8882-25842 GCA_027743935.1 Sinodicranocentrus sp. ZH6
GCAGGGGGAAATTTTTTAATCTTATATGTATATCCTAATAAATTTTAGCCGCGTATACGTGGCCTTACGGCTGGCTTATATTAGGATATGTACATCAATTGTAATACTTTCATCTACGTATTTATAATTGCCTTATAGCACGTTTATTTATTATGCATTTTTTTCTCATGTGTTCAGAAAGTCATTATTTGTTTGTCTGTTTTATTGGTGGCTTGGAATACGAGGCATTACCAAAGATAACTGAATGTATTTTGTAAACTTAAGTCTTACTCCTTTTAATAGCGAACTGCGTCATTCAATATTTCATTTCATGCCTAAATAATTGAAAACATACGAATTTTTGAAATAATGAATTATTGAAAATTCTTTTCAAAGGATGGGATCCTCCTGGTAAGTTGTGAATCTTCTTTGAAGACCGAATACAAGCTTCTTAATTTTAACTCTTTTTGATGTTCGTGCTTGTGGAAAGATATGTAAAAAATCGTAATATACTTTAATATTCGTGTAGTTCTTTGTACGCTCTAAATGAAATCTGATTCTTTCATATTATGTAAAGCTTCTTATCTACTTATAGCAAGAGAAACATTATTTAAAATGGAATAAATGTGCGATGTAGAATTATGAGGTGGTACGATGTTAGATTCAATACTTTCCTAACCACCTACCTGTATTCCCCACAGATCCTCTCTTTTCCCACTCATACAAGTGACAAACACATATTCTCCGTTGTATCCCTTTTGAATGAATCAATCAACAAGTGGATCATTCTCCAAGTTTAGACTCGTTGAGAGAATGTAAGCGTGTGAAAAATGGCGAAGGTTAGAGACGGTTTATATGGTCCTGTGAGTTATTTTAAAATTTCAGACTATCTCAAAGTATTTTGTTGGCGCAACTAACCAGCCACTAATGTATTTTAAATTGGTATACAACCAATGTTATATGCATATGTTGGAATAATCAATTTAAAGTGTACTTGAAACACATTTCACCAAGAAGCTTTCTCTCACTCACTTGGTTTGCTTTATCTCATCATCAACCCTCCAGCACCGGATATGGTCTGGTGATGCTGAAAAAAGAAAAGAAAATTTTAGTCGCGTTTCTCCACATATATACACAGGTAGAATAAATGTCAGCCGTGAAAGCGACGACAATGATGGAGGTAAAGAGACTGTAAAAAAAACTCCCAATAATTCACAATCGTAACGGTAACATTCCTCAACATAACGGTATGAGGTTGAAAGGCACCAGAAGGGAGAAAGAGAGGTATCAAATGACTCACACATCTGCTCCACATCAAAAGTATTATATGAGTTATAACTTGAAAAAAATAAGGTGCTTTCTTTCTTTTTTCCATTCATTTATATATGTATACGTGCATCCTTCCCACATGATTGGGGAGCACAAACTATGAAGACTGAAATTCAGAGAGAAAGTCTTGAAGCTCATAAAATCCACGTCTATTAAGGAATTCACGTTCGTCCTCTTCCCTCCTCTCACGAAAATGCCATTTACAGTGCATAACACATGAGGATTGTTGCGTGAAGAGAAGGGTGAAAGAAAAGAGGGGAAAATATGTGTGGAAAGAAAGGAGGAAAGAACACACTCTCATCATGATGAACATGACGAAGGGCATAATATGTGTTTTCCACGTATTCATAGGTAAAAGCCTATGCACTCGAGTAATAAGCGATCGGTTGATCTCATTCCCAGTATCGGATGACGGCGCGCAGGACAAGGTGCCTTTACGTGTATGTCACATTAGGAGCACAATTGCAACTGCTTTTCCCATCTTAAGCGAATAAATTTGTATTTCGATTCTCTATAGATCCGTGGCGTACCTTGAAAGTCAGTTTCAGTTCTGATCGAACCGTGGTCCGTGTTGAAGACTCTGAAAATTGGCTCTCTTTCACACATCCAAGCATAAACATAATCCTCCTCCCTCTGCTATTGTCAGTACTTGTTCACCCATCACTTGTCCTTTTCAAGCAGTGGTCGTGGCTGTGTGCTCCATCGTTTTTTTCTTACTTCTTTTCTAGAGTTAGTCAAAGAGTCAGCAACGAGACCTAGCAGGGCTCAAGTGACTATTATTGAATATAGAAACAAGGTTGAGTAGTAGAATATATAAAGAGTCGGCATATTCCCATGCAATGTCCACATTCCATTACTTGCACAGATATATTTTAATAGAAAAGTGAAGAAGAGACAGAGTCTGCTTGCTGCTTTCACAGTGCTTTTCCCAACTCACGATCAGTCAGTTCATTCCGAATTCAGGTCTGGATCCTTGGAGAGCTTAGCTTAGCACTTTCCTTCCATTCACTCACTCTGCCTGAAACAGTTATTCGCAACAGATTCGAGCAGACCACTTCCACTTTAATTTGTGGCTTGGCTTATTCTCTTTAAAGTCGACTTTTACCTGCTCTATCACTTCTTTTTCCTTTCATTTATTGAGTTTTCTCTATCATTCAACTAGCCAGGGAATGTGAGTTTTTACCCAATCATTCTGCTCCCTTTTCAGATTTGCTTTCTTCTCTCCTGCAACTTGCATTTTTACTTTCTTACAATTCTCATTGTGTCACCTTGATTCACTGTTCATTTTTCAGGGAACACGGCGCTCATTGTTTATTTGTTCATTTCTCTAGACGATTCACGGCTAATCTAACATTTATATTGAACAAGAATTTTTCCTGCAGATTGCGTCTCCCATGGCTTGACAACATCTACGGGGTAAGTAGAGATTTCTCTTAAAACTTTGCATCTTCTTTTTCTCTGCCAACCGCTTCAAAACTTACAAAACTTAATGCATTTGCTTGAATATTGACATTCCACATGTACACTTTTTTCCATATTTGCTATCTTTGGAATGTCACTATGCGTCACGTGTTACATACTGGAAAGAATACGTTGTTAGAAACCGTTATAAAAAACATGTTCATCTTGGGTTTTCATCCTAATTCCGTTCGAGGAACAAAGCTTAACTTTACTTTTTGTCAGGATATTTTTGAGTGATGAATTTTTCCTGTGGTTTGACGGATTTTGACATAAAGTAATTGACGTCCCGTTGTTTTACGAGGATTATCTTGACTAGAGGGGCAATATGCTAACCTCACCGTAAACCCTGTAATCTCTACTCTATCAAGGATTAGAAAGGGCATTCGAATTGCTTTACAATATTTACCGGTTTGAAAAAAGGGAAAGAGGGAAAGGCACTTGAGGAATATTGAAAAAGCGGCAAAACTCCCTCAACAGAGCAGTGGATTTATAAAAACCCACTTTACAATGTAGATTTGCAATCCTTCAGCATGGAAATGGTAACAATATCGATCAAAAGGGATTTTCATGGAGAATATATTCTCCCCTCTTATTCCAACTTTAGAGTGTAGGCGCAGTATACGTATCCCTTTGTGATGTTTAACTAGCGACCTGTGGATTTACTTTCTCTCTACTTCCTCTGGTTTTTTGGCATATCCTCCTTTTGCAATATCAAAATGTTCTCTCTAAATCGAGTAAAAAAATCCTACAGAGTACACAATTCTCATGGGCAGCTGGGAAAATTACATGATGGATAATGTACATGAAATGAAAATCACTTTTAGAACAGCCTCCGCATACACACTACATTGGTGAGAGTAAAATTATGGGTTAATTAGATTTTGAGTTTTAGCCTGACCCTTATGTACATGCTCCCAAGGGATTTGGCGTCTGTAAATCTTTGTACGTCTTCATTTTCAAACATAAAATGTACAAAAAAAGACTGACGTCACCAAGCAACCTATTTAAGAGTGACATATTAACGTGTCAGGCGTTCACAAAAAGAAAGGCACTCGTGTGTCAAGTGTGAAGGCATGAAATATTATTGACACATGACAACAAAATTAATATTGAAAGGAAAGTCGAAACTTCATTAATTTCAAGATGACTAAGTTCCTGAACGAAATCTGCGTGCCAACAGCGGAAATAATGCTAGCAGAGATTTTTTTATATTCATTTACCGACAGTGTATTTAATGAGAAGGGGGACGACAAGCAGAAGTTGTGTAACATGAAGAGGAAGTACCATGATCCAAGTTTTATTTATTAATTGCGTCGTTGTCTAAACGGCCATTCCCTCACTTCTACCAATATAACAACACAAAACAGGAAAAGGACAATATGATCATACTTTACCTCGTTGAGTGTTCGTCTAAATCGAAACTAACGGGAATATACGATATTACATATAGCTCGGAGTATATCGAGTAGTGAGAATCGCACGTCATTTGCAGACCAATTACGATGATTGCAGCATTCTCGAATGATATGTGCAGGACAAGAGAGACAGATTCATGCATTATCCACTCGTTTGCACTGTGTGTGCTTTTCTCACTGAAAGGAGACATCGATGGACAAGGTTTTTGTAGGGGGAAGGAGTGAAAAGCACTCTTGAAATGTATACGAGTAAATACCTATGATACACAGTCACCTATGAATATACATTATTGTACGGGTTGAATAGTATCCGAGGAGATTTTGGATTGATAACAAAAGAGAGAGAGGGAGAAATGAGATGGTGTTTGCTTGTGAAGAGAAAATGAAAGTGCCCTGCTGTAGTCTTGGAAATGTCATGATCTTGAGATCTTTGGTAACTTTGATTAGCCTTTTATACCAGGACAGATATAAGGTTCCATTCTCCCTTTGTGAGTGACTTGGAATATAAAAAAAATCAAAGAATGTCCTCTTGATTGGTTTCTTACGTCTTGAATACTCTCATAACTCTTGAATCTCAGGAATTTACCCAAATTGCAAGTTCTTCTTCTACTAATCACATGATAGAGTGTAAAAAGGAGATCAATTTCTCATGTTTAGAAATAAAATATACTTTATTTGTACTTGTCTGCAAACAAGGATTTTTGTGGGGATATAATTAAAAAAGAAGAAATATCACTCTTGAACACCCCATTGTTCAATAAGAGGGATGTCGACAGTACGCAAAAAAACCATTGTTAAAGGAGGAACATCCTGTTCAAAGAAAGACTCGAGTATATGAATACATAAGTCAATTTTTTTCCAATGAACTTGTTGATGAGGGAATTGATTTTCCTTTCTTTGTAAGAGCTTTTCTTCTTTTTTCGTATAAAAATTGAGAATGCAAGCGTAAAAAGAGGATATCGAGTTTAGGCATTTCATCGAGTTCATTCTGACATGACATTGGTTTTATTAAACGACTCTATCTCCTTTCGTCGCTTACTCCGATTTTCTCCATGGGAACACACAAGATATCTGTCAGGGGACTTCCGGTGAGTTAAAAGAGTTAGGCAAGCATGATAAACCGTACAATATGGTATTGTACAGACATTACTCACTCAGGGTCACAACGGCTGAATGGTGAATCCACCACTGTCTCAATTTTCATCTGATCTTTATCTACTGGATAAAGTTGGAAAAGGGTGAACCATGTAGTGAGCCCATTATCCTTTGATGATTAACCCATTAGCGTGAAGATTCCAGAGCAAAGGATTGAATAGAGTTGCTGATCCGTTTCTCCTCACAAAGCGGATACCACTTGCTATCCTCCACTTGCAAAACTCCCTTGTAATAATAGTCATCCTTCACAGAGCGTAGAAAAGAGTAGAGCTTTTTATTTGGAAAGATTCTTCCTTAGCAAAGCATAATAATAATATGTTTAAGTATATATTATCGACTTTTATTTTCCATAGAAATAAATATAAATACCTGCTTAGAAAAGTTAGTATAAGCTACTCGCTCAGAAAACGGTGTCCATTTCGTCTATATGATATTCAAGTTTGTTTTACTTTGAAGTGTTTAATGGATGAATGAACTTATGTTCACCACGACCCTCCAATATGAACCCATTTAATAGAACACCCTCTGGTTTTTTATTTCCAGCTTTTTACACAAAACTTCCCAAGATTTTTATGCCCGTTTTCAAAGCCCAATAAAAACTTGAGCGAGTGAGATGAAATTTTTACAGCTGTAAAAAAGCAATGAAATGTTCTAAAAGGGACAATTTTATCAGAGTGATATCTGTTGTCGCCTTTGTCGCTTAAGCTTTCAAAAAAGTCGTTAAATTTCATAACTCCCCTTTGATATTCCTAGAGCCATTAGGTGAAGAGGAGGATGACAGAGGTGGGCTGACCAGCAGGGTGGTAGTGGTGTTACCACACGAGTGAAGGGAGATGACGGCGGTTGGCGACGTTTTATCTGGGTGGCCATGTGCCGCCTGGTTTTCCGGTTGCAGAGAGTCCAGAAAAATCGTTCTAATCGTTGTTGCCATCGCACTTCTCCTGGACAATATGCTCCTAACAACTGTTGGTAAGTTATATGTCACTTTAGTTTTTGTCTAGATGAACTAAACTGTTGCGCCAAACAGCATGATTTTATTTACACATTCATAAATGGATCGACATGATTGTAGCATTAAGTAAAAGTTACTCAATGAAATATTATCACAAGTGACTGACATTGTACAACAGGTTTCAATTCAAAATTTGCATATAATCGTCCAGGTGACTTGTTCTTATGTGTTTGTAAGTTTTTTCTTCAACACCAGCCATGTTGAATGTTGACATTACTCAGAGCAGATAACACAATTCTCAAATTCACAACAGTGGTCTCTTGGGAATTCCCTGAAGTTACGGTAAACCGTACTAATTTTGTTAGAGGAGGAATAATGTTGTGATTTGGGGTGAAGAAGGATCTCTCATATAAAGTGATTTACTTTGCCACTAAACCCCAAGAGATATTTTCATTCCGAGAAAGTCCATTAGTGGCTTAAGTCTCGTGCATACAGGCAACGAGTGAAGAATAGCAAATGAAAAGGAGCCCGTCAACTTTATCCTTTATAAAATATATCACAGCACTCTAGCCACAAGTGCATAGGAGAAAGAAACACGCAAAGGTTGGCTTGCTTTATGGAACCTGGGGATTTTCAGGTTTATACTACGTCATGGATGAAATATCCCATTCGCAAATTTTCGCATGTACAATTTCCCCTTGGTTTTAAACACCGATAAAGGTTAAGTGGGAGTATTATATTGAATTGAAACTTGAAAATTTGTCATGTTGGATTTGTCGTGGTGGTCGTGATTATTAACAAGTTTATTTATGCCAGTGGAGCATCAAGTAATTTAATATTCACAAGATTGCATCTTATATTATATTAAAATTTTGTTCGTTGAGCTAACTGTAGTAAATATAATTTTCATAATCATATAACCTCAAGTTATTTGTGACAAGATATTAAACACGAAATTTGAGTAATGAGATAGGATTCTAGATTGAGTTCATTTCCCAGCTAACCCCATGAAAAGGAAAAGCAATAATTGTTAGCTCATGTGAACCTCCTGAATCTTTCTGAATAAATTTCTAACATATAAAAGAAAATAAGAATAATATAACTCTGCAAATTGGATTCTTTAGTAGATCCATGAAAATCATTTCTCTCGATGCAGGGTCAGCCCATATTGTTCCATCCACGAGGGGTATGATGATGAATGAGAAAGGCAAATTCATATTTATGGGGTCGATCATGCATAACAATGTGTACACTCTTTTATCTCTACGTGATGCAAGTAATAAATACATTTCCCAGCTTGAGAATCCTTCTCCTCTTTCATTCCTCTATCCCAATTTCCCAAAGCAAAATGAAAGAAGAAATATGCAATATTTAATTTAGCTCATATGAATCTCATCTCAATCAGTTCAATAGAAATTTTCTGCTGTGGGACTCTAATATAAAGTAATCTAATAAAAGTTTAATAATTCGTATTCCTTTAATGATTACATTTGACTCGAAATGAGAAGTGAGTTGAAATGTAAAGTACTTATTAGTCTTTTTCAATCTTGTCGTTTCTCTTCTTCATATTTTCTCTGCCTGTGTATGCCTACTGCTCTTCTCCAGGGGGAATGTGAGCACCGACTTTGACAACAAGAGAAGATCGCTCATGCTCTTAACGTAATTGCATGAAAGGAGGACTACCAAATTGGAATGGAAATGGTTTCTCTGCTTTGATATGTGAAGTGACTCACATATGTTCCCTATCGTTGTGACGATCACTTTAGATTTTAAAATCCTTCTGTACCTATTTTTCTGATGGGGACGAAGGGATTCGAAAAAAATAATTCTTATTTGATGAATACCATGAATTTTATAAAGGTTTCAAAAAAATATATATTACGTAAATTAAACCAGGCAGATTTGGATGACTGGAAAATGACAATTATACATTTTCAAAACTTTATATGCAATACAGACCCTTACCATTTTCTCGGTTGACATACCTTTTTTATGATGACGAATTTCTTTTTTCTATTCACAATTTTTTCTTTTCAGCATATTTCATGCGAAAGATCAAATCATCCAACTGCTCCTTGACATTGCATACAATAGCAATATGATATTTTCATAATAATATATGTATGTCACTTGCAAAATGTACCTTGCATTATTTTACAAAGGGAGCGATTGCCGTATTGGATTATTTGATACGAAGAAAGGTGAAAAACTGTCAATTGGCATTATTTTCAAGACTTCAGAGGATCGCTGTATTGGTGACAACCAGTGAAGCAAGAGTAAAATGTATGATCTCAAATGGTAAAATAAATTCAGGTGATGGGGTTACATTAATAGAATACCTGCAAGCCTTTCCAAATCCCATCATTCTCTTCTCACTTTTTTTTTCTAAACTTGGCTGCCTAAACGTCAACTCCCGTTCAGCCCATGTAAGTGGATCGACAAGGTTTGATACTCTTTTGTTGTTGTATTGCATGTACCCAGTTAGATTCTCCATTTTTTTGCCAATGTTGAAATCACAACTTTACACAGTAAATATATCCATACAACAACGTTCCATTCAAGAACACGTATGACCTTTCACACAGTCACTGTGATTCATATCATACAACATGCATGCAACTGTGTACATATTTTTGATACACAAATCGTAACGGCTTTTACCTTCATCATTACCCCCATCAATAGAGCATTTTAAGCTGTTGGATGAGAAGGCACTTGGTAAACTTTGAGTGAATATTGTAACACTCTGCCGTCCTCTCTCACTACCGCTTTTTTGTCCTTTTCTGGCTTCCCTTGAAATTCGACTGTGTTGTGCTTTCTCAATCTTGTGCTTGGAAAGCTAAGGTGGGGTAAGATTTGGAAATAAAAGGTTGGATGAAGAGGAGCCTCTCATTCTTATTGTCTTGACTGTTGTCTCCCTCTCACATGCCAACTATCTCCTTATTGAAAATGCTATCAGTGCTTTTCTGTTACAAATTCACACTCGAGGGTAATATAACGTGATGGAGGTGAAAAACTGTAATATATGTATTTATGGAATCTCTGAAGAGAGTCTGGGTGTGTGGAAAATAAATTCGTGTAATGGTATGTTACAACTACTCACTCTCCTATTTTACTTATAACTCTCATGCCGTGATAGCAATAGTAGCGAGTGCAGCTGTACCACAAGTGACGGAATGGCAAATCGATAAAATTTATTGTAGTGTGCTGAATTGATGGGAAGGAATCCCATGAAATGAAAGTATATATGGCAGTCAGGCAAAGAAGAAAAAAAACTAAAAAATACTAGCTTTACTGCTGGCTCGGCATACAAGAAAAAAATACTAACTCGTCAGATCACTACATCAAGACGGAAAATGGCTTTCTTTTGAAATAAAAATAAGGTGCTCTCGAGCCTTCCCTTTGTTGAGAAAGAGGAGAGGAAAGTCAAGTGTTATTTAGGTTATGTTGGGATGCTTGCAAATATTTATTACAAAAAAGGCGAGTGCTTATGTGGCCCCTGTTATGGGTATATTTGTACCAAAATGTAGAGACAAGAGCACTCTAAAAATGATATGGATGGGATGATGCAGGTTTTTCTTCTTCGATGTAATAAATATGTAGTTTAGGAGAGAGAAAAGGCGTGAAACAAGAATGGCTCATGATTGTTCTTGATCATTTCTCTCATGCATGCACACTCTGGGAGTACAGCGTAAAGATGAAACGGGAATTGGCAGAAATTACACGGAATCAAAGAAGTGGTCAAGAAAAACAGTGAAAAACACGAGGATTCATCGGCCTACACGATTTTCTCTCTTTTTCTAAAAGTAATCCTCGCTGGGAGTGTCGATTTCCTAAATCTCAACAAGCTCTCTCAAGCCATAATAGATTTTCCCCCTGATGTATTCCAAGGTTGAACGTTTTTATCCCTGCACACACATAAATGTCGGGAGGGAGGTTTGTGGAACATAAAATTCTGGAAAGTTCCACCTGATGACATTTCCATGGTATATTTTAAACGTTCCTTTTTCCACTAACATACATTTGTGTCATTTGTAAATGGCACAGTTTTCATATGACCCGTGTACAATAAAAACATCATTAATTGGATTCACTCTGAATACTTATATGGAACTGGACTCACGACTTGGCTTTACTGATTTGATAAATTCTCTGGAAAGAACAGAGCAGTAGTGACGCACATAATCTCCATCTCAATCCTTATAGAGGAGCAAATAAACCGATGCATAACTACAGGAATGAGGATTCTATCTTTGAGAAATGGCCTTTTTTGTTTTTATATTGGATACATAAGTGAAGTGCACATTGGAGGAAAAGCGGTTCACTAAACGACACGACTACAAAGCCATAAATTGCACTTTTACAGCTTGTATTATATTGATGGGGAGTGGAAAGATTTTTTTGTGTGGAAAATAATAGCTATGCAATGATACGTCATATGTGAATAAGGAATATATTTGATGCGTAGATGCTTTTCTCTCTCTCTTTCCATTTATACCATTATTATATTCAAGTCCTGGCATTTTCTCGCATCCTCGTGCTTTTCGTCCTTGTTCAGAGAACTTGATAAAAGACAACAATGCAAGAGGAAAAAGTATTTGTGGGTAGTTGTAGGAGGAAAGGGAAAGAAGTAGTGTTCAACTCAAGAGATGATATACACATGCATGCTATTCCAGCGTGTGCTTCCCCTCAAGGTAATGGAAAAGTTAATAAATGGTTGGAATACAAAAGACAGCAACCTCATTTAGAAGAAGAGCATCTGCTTCCGCCTGCTCAATGGAACACACAAGCAGGCATACTTAAATGTAATTACTTTGGTTTTTTGAAGTCGACGAAGAGCTGAAGCTAGTGTATATGAAGGGCGTGTAGAGAAAGTGGTTTATAAAATCCATTACACTTATATTTTCTTTATTATAATATGATGCCACTGACATACTGAAACTCTTTCATCATCCGGATTCAATCTTCGGTGCAATTTATCTGTGAAATTGTTTAATATGGAATGATTTAACCGGCAAAAAACAAAGCGTGAGCTTATAAATAGTTTCGATAAATATTTAGCTTTTCCTTGATAATGGTCGAGGAAAAAGGGAGTAAATACAGCAAGGTGTTTCATGCTCAAAAGGGGAATTACCTGTGGAAAGAGCGTATCTCTACTTTTAGTAATTTGTTAATGTCTGCTTGAGACAGCTTGTGCGCGAAATCGGAAATATATATATATTCATATGAAATCGAAAGGAATGGTGATATAACGGGAAATTTGGTCCAAAAAAACATCGCATTGTAATAAAAGAAAAAAGACTGGTGTGTTTTTGCTGATATAAAGAGGAAAGAATGGGGAAAGAGGGATACAATAAATTTTAAATTAACCTATTCATAATATTTTATAAAGTGCCTATTCAAAGAAAAGAGTAAAATAACAAGTCATTAGTTTGAGTAGTTGATTTTCTGAAGAAAAACGGGATTTTAGACTATCATTATTTAATTATGCTTGAATACATGTACGCTGAGTTAGACATTTTTAGGAATTCATGTAAAAAGGCTGCTAATAGAAGATAAATTCCTTGAATACATTTGTTTAAGAGTATGCTCGAAAATACAAAGAATTTTGTCAGTAAGCAGGAATAAAGACTTGGTAATTTGGGGAAGCACAAGTAAATGGATGGACCAATCATGATAAAAACCAGATTGCTTAAGACACACACTTTGGAAGAAAGTAGGCATTCAACGCAGCTGGCTTCCCTTCTGTTTTTCCATCTCTCATTTTCCACCCCAACAATTGCAGGCAAGTATGCATCTCACAACTCATAGCCACATTCATTAGCTATCTTATTCATACTGAAATTCACTTAATTACACGGTTAGTAAATACATGGAGATTTTTGGGGTTCCGATGCTTTTAATTAATTAATCAACAGGGTATTCTCTCAGACTCGGTTATCGTCGGCGAGGGATATAACAATATGCATATATGCATATATAGCTAAAGGGTAAATCCCTAAAACACAATTATTCCTTACATTACTTTTTGCATTTGTCCATGTGTACTTGTCTCATTTCAATTTTCCGGTGGAGTGCTTTCTTTTCGGGCACAGAAGAAAACTTTTTTTCTTCTCCTTGTTGAAATGAACAAGCCCAATGAGTAAGGGAAAGTAAAACCGTGGAAGACTAAATGAAATTGGTGGAAATCTTTCGATTTCTTATTTATCCATTCTCCACTTGTATTTGTTTACTTACACTGATCATTTAAGCTTGTGAGGCTGTCTCAATCTCTCAATTATAGGCATGCAAGCTAGCCAAATAAAATGCCGCAGTTCACAACACAAATAATGCAAGTTTGCGAGGTTCAGTTTATATTATGTGCATTATCACATGGCGACATATTATAGTCAACATGATACTCTTATCCATTCCAGTTGACGTACATGTGCAACATTGATATAGCATAAATTCACTTCTTTGAAGAAAAGATGATAGAATCGTGGAGAAAGTCTTGAATATACATAGCATCACGTGTAAAGCATAAAATCGTACAAGGAAATGGAAAGAAATGTAAGACCGACAATGTGCTTAAACGCATTTATATAAAAGTTGCTAAAAGGGAAAACAAGCACTCCGTCTGTTAGTGAACCTTGGTTGAAGTACCTGTGAGAGGAGAAGGAGTAAAAAGTTGAGCTTTATTTTGCGATTAGTGTGCGAAAGGAATGGTCGTGACATGTGCCCGGTATCCGCCTCTTTATTTGGTTTCTCTTCTGTCTCTCTTTTTGGTGTTTACATAGATACTACCTTAAAAACTCCTAGAGGCAAAGGAACAAGTTGAATCAGGGTAATTCAGTACTCAGTACATTGTGTTTTGTCCCTCGTCCTTTTTGTCCCTTTTTCCATTCGTTTGCTTGACTCAAGAGCACACTTTCTTCAAGCATATAAAGTAGAGGATAGATTTTTGTCAATAATACTTCCCATGAACATACTTGTCCAAAAAGAGACTTTTCTCATGCATCCAACGCTTTATTCTTGTATCTCCTGTTGGAAAAATGAAAGGATGTGTATTTGTACCTTGTAAGGAAAGTGCACATTACATTTCATCTACTTGACATTCCTATTCTGATAAAATGTGTATTTCCGCGAGGAATTTTCTTTTAATGAGTTTTACCAATTTTATTAACTCAACTTTACACACTTTAGTTTCTTGGCAAATGCATAAGGATAAACAGTTCTAATGATTTAGGGTGGCAAGAAAATACCTGATTCCCACATTCCTCCAAATTTAAGTTGATAGGCTCACTCTGGCGTTGAACCCATCCGGATTTTTAAAACTGTAAAAACTTTTTGTTCGAGGAAGTGAGGCGATATTGTGATTGAACGATTTCATGGCATTGCACGGTCTTAAGAAAGGTTGTAGGTTTTAGCATGTGTCAATCGTCTCCTAAGCGGTGCACTTTCAACGTGAATGTCTTCAGAGAGGAGTAGTTTAGAAAGTAAATCGTTGATTTCCCTGCCCACTTCATGATGATAGGGGATGGTGGGATGTGTACGTGTAGCATGATGTTAACACAACTTCACGTCATGTTGAAAATATGTCTTGAAGGCGCTTCAAGTTTTCTCTGTCTGTTACGAGTATCAATCAATATAAATATATTATATTATTTGAAGATTTGAGGAGCGCCCTCATATACTTCGTTTCCGGAGTGTTATGGGTTCCTTGCACAAATCAATTTTCAAAGAGTTACATACATATAGCCTCTTTCGAGTGATTTCCTTTTGTGTACCTAGAAGAGTCTTAACATAACATGTATTTACTTTACCCTCGTCCTGACTTTCATTTCCCTTTCCCTCTAACCATATTGTGTGGAATGTGTCTCGTAGTAAGGAAACGAATTTTCATCTGTATCGAGCAACAACTTTGCCTATGATGGGATGATAGAGACGTGTTCTCTTTTCTTCAGGAAATTATAATTCGGGGAAAATATTATTGCTGCTCAAGATAATCCTATATAATTCGAATGTAAGTCTATCAATCCGTGGTTTTATTTTTTCAGTGCCAATTATTCCTGAATTTTTGTACACCATACGCCACCCAGGAGGAACGGCTTTTAATCTTAATGAGCGAAATGATTCTCAGGTGGCACAACCTACGGCTAATACATCTTTCATCACCGAAGCACCATCGCCAGCCGTAGTGGGTGAGCTATAATTATCAAAACTTGAATTATTTTCTGCTTAGTAGTTAATGTATTCATTATAATTGATCAAGCTCCAGTTTGTTCACGAATAATGTGAACATGTCATGTGATAAGGGTTTTCATACTTTCCAACAGAGGCAATGCGCAACCGGGAAAGGCAACTGAAAATACAGAAACATAAAGAGTTAACAGATGAGAATGTCGAAGTTGGCATAATGTTTGCATCTAAAGCATTCGTTCAACTTTTGACCAACCCATTTGTTGGCCCACTGACAAATCGGTAAGAGATGATAGAAACTTGGTGAAAGGAGCGGGAATAAGATTATCTCAATAATGACATTTCAATCTTTTGACTAACCTAACAGAATAGGGTATAGTATACCCATGTTTTGTGGATTCATCATCATGTTCATGTCAACCATCAGTAAGTCGATTAACTTCCTAATAACCACCGATTTGTGCTCTCAGTTAATTTGTAAGGTCATACTAAGCGATTAGATTTCTCACCCAACAAATTATGTTTATTCAACAGTCTTTGCGTTTGGGAGGTCATATGGAGTGCTGTTTGTGGCTAGGGCACTCCAGGGAATTGGGTCTTCGTGCTCTAGTGTTTCAGGTAGGCATCGCATAAAAAATAACAACTTTTACGCAATAAAATTTATTTCCGTTGGGGCGGTGTGACACGTTACGCGATTTGTGCAACACTTCCAAACATATTTACTTGATGACAAAGTCAACTTGATGTCAAAAATATTGACACGAAGAAAGTTGTAATTTTCCCAGTTCCCATTCTATATTTTGGCTTTTGAGTTTGGGAACTTTGAGATATCAAAGAATAATTTTTGACAAGTTTGTCGGATGTGAAATGTTCATGTCCATTTATTTGATCACACAGGAATGGGAATGCTAGCTGAAAATTTCCCTGACGACAAGGAGAGAGGTAATGCAATGGGTATTGCTTTAGGTGGTTTGGCTTTGGGAGTCTTGATCGGTCCCCCGTTCGGTGGAGTGATGTACCAATTTGTGGGGAAAACAGCTCCATTTCTTATTTTAGCTTGTCTTGCCCTCGGCGATGGCTGTGAGTTTCTTTCTCTTTACAATAAATATATATGAATGTACTAATATAGCTGAATAATATACTTGACTTTTGTTTATATCATTTGTTACTATATGAAAAAGATGGAGACAATATTTATATTAAATGTGTAGTTTTGTGTTAGTCGATGAATGCATATGAAAGAAAGTGGTGTGGGTGTAATGTTTATTTGCTGTTTCTAGTGCTGCAATTGCTCGTGTTACGACCTGGGATTGTACGTCAGGAATCTGATGCGCCTTCACTCAAGGCACTCCTAATGGACCCATACATCATTGTCGCAGCAGGTAGCTGGAAGTCAATTTACTCGGCTGGACAATAGAGCCAGAATGTCAACCAAGACATATTCAATACGAATTTATACAAAAAAGAAATGCATGAAAAAAAAATTGAGAATCCTTGCAGACGCATATTACGCTTTGTGGTTCGCATAGTGTTGGTTGAATTTGATAAGAAAGAACGTGTGCGAGGAAGATGCATGGATGAAATAGAGTTTTTGTGTACATGGTACATGCCGAGAGAAATCATTTGTCATGAAATGAGCGTACATGGTGAAAGCAATATCAACAAGAGTTGAAAGAAACACGTATACCGGCATATAATGCATTTTTGTACATTTTCCATTGATCATAATCTCACAATTGTTATATGCAACAGTGTAGAATATTATATGTTATGCATGTATATAGTGGTATATATAGCATGTTCTATTTTGTTGAATGAAATAGGTGCTATTACTTTTGCCAACATGGGTATAGCAATGCTTGAACCGTCTTTACCCATCTATATGATGGAAATCATGGGTGCACAAAAATGGCAACTGGGAGCAGCATTTCTACCCGCCTCCATATCCTATTTAGTTGGTACAAATGTCTTCGGACCTCTAGGTCATCGAATCGGAAGGTTAGTGAGAAATCTTTTATTTTTTCAAACTCGGCCATCATTGAAAATACAATTGGCACTGGCATCATTGCAAAGCTTAATATTGTTTTAAATAAATTGCAACTTACAGATGGCTTGCTGCAATGATCGGCCTGATTATTATTGGAATCTGCCTACTTTGTGTAAGTGCATTTTCTCCTACTCCAAATTTAGCAGTGTAATTGCCAGAAGCGTTTTTCAGTCTAAAGAAATCGAACTTTTGAATGTTCTAAAATATTTCAAAACATATACCTCTCCTCCTCTTTCACCGAAATGCTTACCGTGCGCCATCTTCATGCAAATTCTTTTTCTCTGAGTGAAACGTTTTGTAGTTTTACAGTTCTGTAATAGCTTAAGTGCTTGCTCACGTTACCCCAGCTGACCGCTTGTTTACGTTTTCCCCCCATTTACTGTAATGCTAAAGGTGCTTTTTGGCAGATAACCTTCTTCTCTGTCAATATCAACTCAAACA
>JAHZNA010003524.1:0-27882 GCA_027743935.1 Sinodicranocentrus sp. ZH6
GCCGTATTCATATTACGAGCAAATTGTGGTGGATAATCTCTTGACGAAAATGAAATTACTGTAATAAAACTACTCGTAATCCAGAATCACTCCTTAATCAAATTATGTATATTTTTGCACGCATGAAGAGCTATTTAACCCATACAGATGTGCTTATAAAGTATGTAAATCTATGAGATAAAAAATCAATAAGCATCGTGCAGTTCCCTTTTTCCTAAAAAAAATGTATTATTTTTGATTGCAGGGGCGCTGCATAATATTTTTCATATGCATTTGAGATTTTCTTCACACAAAGAAACATTTTAGGTACGCTCACAATAAATAGATAGATACCTGGGACTTGAGAGGACATCTAATTTTTATTTAATTTTCCCCAAAAGATTGTTTAGGTTAGGTACACAGCAAACACGAAATGTACAAGGTAATAACATCAAATAGGAGGACTTTGTTGTAGTATAATCCAGCATCGTCTGTCTTCCCTTTAACTATCTACACAAGGCGTTATTGTTCAGTGAAGCGGTTTAATGAGTTCATGACATCATGCCTCCAATTTTACACAAAGCATGGCTAAAATCGCATTTATTTATCAAATCATCGTCATCATCAACGCCATCATCAACACAACTATCCCAATACTATTACAAGTATTCTCGTGTAGGAGTCACATCAGATTGATTTCGATGTTGAGAGTATGAGCAAAAGTAACACAGGAGCTGGTAAAGGTTACAATACGAAAAGGAAAGAAAGCTTTAAAGGAGATGGCAGATATACATAATGCAATAAAACGAAATTACAATTATTGCCCATAATAGATATAGAAAAGTATACAGATCATATGATAGCTCTTGCTTGAATAAAGAAAGACTTTAAGCTATTGTAAAACTTTGAACGCTCTGTGCATCACTGAGCATTCGCCCTGAGGTCGTGACTTGATAAAGATTAACTGTAGCGAAATCACTGAGTTCATTACACAGATTATAAAGCTGAATAATTTAGAATTTGATAAGTGGCCTATTCATTCATCCATGTTGAGATATGAATGAATTAGTGATCCCTTTTTCAGTTTTAGGACCACTCCCTACCGTCACACAATATGATGTAGAGGATGTGTATGAGGATAATGAATAAAACGACAAAAGAAAGAAAAGGGTTTTGATGAATGATGTATTAGCTGTACGTGTAGATCGAGTCCACCTGTATAGTTGATACGAAGATAGTTTCCTCATATTACATGCATTACAACAATAATACTTTGTTTTACAGCTTTAAGCTAGTAACATGTATCCACTCCAATAATTAATTTTCTTGTGATAAAGTCTATCTCTCCTTTTGCAGCTACGGGAAGACGAATTCCTTTATGGAAATGAAAGAACTTTACTTTTTATTGTTCTGATTATAGTCAATTGGGAAAAAAATGTACCTATGAGAAAACAATGTTCCCTTAAAGATTGTTTAGGCCCACACAATCTGAGAGACAAAAGAGATGCTTATGAATGTAGAGCCCAAAAAATCACACTCGTGTGGAATCGTCCACACTCCACGTCAGGAGTGAATGTTCAGTAGCTGGTAATGATTTAATGGGCTAAAATAGAAAAATGAATGATGGACGAGGGCAATTGTGGCAGCCTGCGAGGTCTCCTATTTTAGCAAGCGATATCCAAAGAACGTATGCTAATGATATTACAAATTCCCTGTGTGAACCCATTTTCGTGCTTTTTTTGATTGATCTAGGCCTATTTTCATCGAATCAACGATCAATTCCTTATTACTGTTTTTTTGCGGTATGATGACGATGAGATGGTGAGAAGGCATGCAAATCTCTCTAACCTTTTTTCTGACTGAAAAATGGGCTTTGGCGATAGGGGAAAGGCTAAACAGGAAGAAAGTATGCAGATTCTTCTGGAGTTGTAGGTTGTTTGCTTGATATGGATGAAATCCTTTAGAGCAAATCAAACTCGGCTACCGGGCCAAAATACGAATTAATGCTCAAAGATAAAGATTTATAGGGGCAACATAAAATATTATGACGGTTGGTGCACAGTTCAGATAAAATTGTTTACTGGTTGAGAATCGATAAAAATCAAAAGTGCGAGTGAATTCCGTACCAACGGTTTACTACGTATACAGAAATGTTTTTTTTGGCAAACACCTCAGGTGAATCGTGCCCCCCGCTCGCTTTCCACACCCAAAGATGTGTCATATAAAAAGATGCGTGAAAATTTCATAATTGCAACATAGCACGTCTATGGAAACGTCTTAGAGAACGAGCCATTAAAAGGGATTACCGCAACAGCAAAATAATAAGATGAACTAATCGATTATGAAAGAAACCGCTTTTGTTTTTTCCTCTGAATTTTAGAGTCATGATAAGGTTCAAGCGGAAAAATATATAGTATTGTGCATTATATTATCGGATCATCAGTGGTCTTATCCGATAAAGGTTACGTAGCACAGCCACAGGGTATTAGGAGTATTGTTTCCGTGTATCTCAAATCATCTACGGTGATATGCGTTGATACTCACGTGTGACGACCTACTAGTAAAGTACGTAAGTTTTCCGGATTTTGTACATGCGTTACCGTATATGCATGATTTATGGTTTTGCTATTCATAATTTTATGACTTTATATGACCTTATCTAAACAGTTACATGTTTTTTGCCAGCCATGAGTACGACCTGCAAGATCAGATACGATGTAGTATTGATGGCAAACGGTTCCGGGTCCATGTGAATCAAAATACATTTTAAATTTAAAGCAAACAATTTTAAGTTCCCCTAAAGTGCGTAATAGCTCATTACTATTACACATTATGACGCGTGTCGCTTGCGTATAGGTCCAAAACGTCTGCGTATAGCTATTTTTAGATTTTCACTCTCCTTCATTTTGAGTTTTTGAGACATTTTTTATTTATATGAATAAAAACGCTAGCAATAAACATGTACTCAAATGTATACTATGTATCGAACCGTAATTAATTGCTAATAATAGTCATAATACAATTGTTGTAAAACCCTTTATCAGTTGTGTATCCGTCCGTTGCATTACACACCTGGATTTTATTAGCTCATCGTTCCGTAACCGTTGTGGTAGGTATTTATTACCCACTCATTCAATTAATGAAATCGTTTAAGCGTTAAACTTCAAATAAAGTTGCGCATCTCATCTAACGTAACGTACTGAACAATTTTTAAAATGCCTACAACACAGCGCAACAAATTTGAATAATATATATCCATTCTCTTCCACCTCCATACTTAAATCCACTTTGGCTGATGTAATTAGAATCGTGAACGCCATTGAGCATTGAGCAGCCTACAACTAACTAGGAATTGGTTCAACAAGCCAACTTCCACTATTTCATGTACTTACAATGCACATTGAATCTTTAATTATTAATATTAATACAATTTGAACCCTTCATTATCCCGATAAGCTCTCTTTCCATGAGTCTAGCTAAAACATGTATCTTATTCTCAGACCCATGTAACGATACGCGAAGAAACACCTACTACATATTAAATACCAGTTCTATATCTTTCGCGTCAAGCACTATTACCATCGTTTATAACTGCAAAATACTTATGTACCTATGTACATATTCTCTGTGATATTTGTGTATCAATACAAACAAACTACAATCCACGGGAGTTCACTTACATTTTTAATGATGTACTCAACATTTACACATTGCACTGCGCGCTATTGCATAACAGCAGCAAAGTACATTCATTAGCTGCATATCATTACAAGTCTGTTTAAACTGTTATTAAATCACAGCTTTTATGACTGCTTGTTGATAAACATGTCGGCGAGACGAGAAACAAGGGTACCAAGAGGAAAAGGGCATTCACATATGGTGCTTGCTGATGTTGATATGGAGTCGCATAAATGCATGCATACATAGTTATAACATGTTATGGGAAATTATATTGACTGAAAGTGATGATTACATAAGATTTTTGAGAATGTACTACCACACCACCGCCACCATGAATGAATGAATGAATATAATTATCAGGTCTAAAAGTGCAAAAATGATTTTGCCGTTTATATGTGTTTAAATTATGCAGTTGCCGTCGTCTGATACCAACACGTTTATTATGATGACACGAATTCTGTCGTGTAGTGCGGTTTAACTGTTGCAGTGCGTTGTTCCCACAATCCCGAATAACAAGCAGAACATGTAGTTTGGCTGGGTGAGAGAAAATGACAAAGTGCATTGCACAACCTTAAATCCAAATACGATATGCAAATGAGTTGTGTAATTACTCGTCGTCGGCAAAGGTGCATTTTTACAACTTGGCGATGAGCTGCGAAACAAGTTAAGGGCTGATGTGGTACAAGATACAAATGAAGCAGATCCGTTTCGTCCAACACACTCCCAGTCCCAGCTTATAGCTGGTTCACAGTAATCACAGTCAGTGATCCGATTGAAGTAGTTTTGAGAGTGTGAGAATGATGCAACTTGACTAACTAAGACGCCATCGTCCTCTCCAAATGTCTTTAAAAAACCTGCAGGAGAATATCTCATCTGTTGTAAGTAGCAGTTCACATGGGGTAGGAAATAGACCAGAAAAAAAGCGTACATTGTGCGTCCTATGAAGTGTCTAACGCCTAATTATGAATTACAAAGTGTTATTTTGGCAAGGAAGTGGATGTGTGATCCACCGTCGTAATAAACTGGCCTAGCTGAGGGCTAAAGACCTTCAGAAGAGGGGAAGCCTAATGAGATCACATACACCAAATATCATATTTCAATAGCAGACAACATGCACTTATTGCACGTGATACATGGCATAAATTGTAGTTTTTAGTCCAGCAGAAGATACAGTTGTAGCCAATTCTTTTTTATGCAGAGAGGAAATGTAATTTGAACTAGGATTATGAAGACATCGTGGTCACAATTACAATTACATGAACGCAAAAATACATAAAATTCCATTCATTGAGATTTGCCAATTTTTGTTTATTGTTGCGTGAACATCAGCATAATTGAAATGGTGTTATAGAATGGTGGAATATATGCATTATTAACTTCCTACATACTTTTGATGTACCATTGTGTAACCATTTTAGCCTTATCATTCATTAAATTCAGATATTACAAGATGTAAATTAGAGGAATGAATAATTTGACCACAGGACATGCTAAAAACAGAAACGGTTGAATGAATTTACTCCCTAATTGTTATTTGTGTCACTTGCAAAGGAAATAAAAGTAACTAATGTAAGATTGCAATCTTTTCATCCTTAACCTCTGTATTATTTATCTATACGATGTTTACGACTACGATGCTCTTATATTTGGCTGGGTGTAATGCTAATGCCCTGGTTAATACTGTTTTTACTTTTATCTTTATTCTAACCTATACCCTTGCTAAAATAAAATCTCTTGAATGACATGTATAAAATACATGGCATGACGGGCCGGGCCGGGTTTCAGGTTCTGTCAGCGTATGCAAAAAAAAATTTAAAACCCTTTAGTCCATGACTGGTCACTGAAACTATGGTTTTCCTTGGAAGTAAGAACGACTTTGTTTGCGACAACAGCTAAGGCTGTATATTTCTGTATAATTGAAGTAGACAGTTGTTAGATTTGGCATTTGGCTCTATCGACTACATATACTAGGCATTAGATCGAGGAACAAGTGTCTTTCGTTGAAAAGTTCAGTTCCCTGCTGGAAGCAAACTGTGACGAAAACTGTTGTAAGCTCCAGCTCCATATGTGGGTAATTTCAAAAGAGTTCCCATTATTGACTATCTTGGCGTTATGTGCCCTTACGGATTTTGGCGATGGTAAATACGCTATCGATTATGTTATTACGGTTGGCACTTGAACGCGTGAAAGACTTATTTGAAACTTGCATTTTTAAAAAAAAAATCAGCTGTGATATGTCATGTATGCGAGGACAGTTGGAAATGCAGATCATTTGATGATCTTGGAATCCTTAAGGAATGCTCAAGTTGGGTAGGGCTCGAAGGATTTTGCAGTTTACAGTTTAGACCAGATCCAAATGACAAAACTAAAACCGAAACTAGTAGAGGGTGCACTTTTGATTCAGGCGGATCCTGTAAAGTTACTTCTAATGAGTCTTACAGTTGCTTTTGTAATCTCAAAGGTTGCAACAAAAACTGTAATCACTGCTTTAATGAATCCTTGCCATGGCCAACGGATCCTTCACGAGTTGGAGGCAGTAGCAAAGTTGTAATTTCGTCATGGGTTAAATTGATTTTACCTTTATTTTTCTTTCTTATTGAAGTAAAAGGTGGGAATTGAAAAGTAAATTTAATCAAATGTTCATACATAAACTGAGCACAAATGCAAATCAGTTTTGTAAGTTCATAATTCACGGCCGTAGCAAATTATTTTTCGCATTAAATGAGCCAATATTGTGGTAATTAACCCTTTAATAAACACTATTTGCAATTTAAATTTTTTGCTATAATTGCACCTGTTCTTTCAAACAATATCTTTAACAAAAAAGCAGCTTTCATTACATCAAATTTTTTACTCCTTCAAATTTCCAATAATAGAACCATGCGGTTTACTCATCTTCTACGTAATACTGTGGTTCTTGAGCACATACTCGTCAACCGAAACAAATCAACCACTTGACAATGCTAACAGATTTGCCAATAGTTATTTTTTTCCCTTTAGAAGCTCACGCTAACCAGGCATATCAAACTAACAATGATGCAAGGAGGAGAGAACAATGCCTCTGTGTAAACATCTTCACAAACTTGCTCACTTAAATTCTCACATTTTTTCTCTTGAAAGCATTGTTCAAGCAAATGGCTACGATTTGTCATCATCGTTTGCGGTAAAGGAAATTTTCCCTTTCGTTACCTCATTTGCATTTATTTCTCAGGTGCATGATAACTTTGTAACTTTATGTTTTCATATGGCATATTTTCTTGGTTTTTCATTAGATAGATCGTAATATCATTCAAAAGGTGTTACAGGGTATTGCAGAAAAATCTAATGAGTTTTTGTCCTGAATTCTTTGAAATGCTCATGTCATGCTTAACAGCTACTTGTCAAAAGGGAATAAAAATTTAAACATTACTATTTATTTAGAGTAAGTAACAAGCAAGCATTTAAATAACACATATAATATGAGTAAGTGAGATTTATGAGTTAGGTTTTATTTGCGAACTTTATTACATTTTTTAAGAGAAAACACGCGGATACAAAGAAAAACTGACAGAAAACTTTTTACATGATCACAACTCACAACTGATATAAATCAATGATCAATCGTCTTTCCTTGGTGGCTCTTGCCACTGATCTAGGTCTACATTTCCTGTAACAAGAGTAAACACGCGACAGAAAATATTTGAAGATACTTATCGGTTGACTGAGCATGCTCAAAGGATTTTTTTCGAGAGAAACAAGAATGAAAAATATATGCGAATGCCTACCACCAACACGAAATGTCAATCAAGTCTGCATGTTGACAACTTTTAAAGACTAAACAATCACGTAAGCTTTGAGTGTAATGCAATACGGTTGTAATTATGTCATTTTGTAGATTGTCAAGTTGTCAACTGATTTGCCGTTTAGCTTATGTTACACATTATAGCTTATAACTAATTATATTGCAATATCAGTATCGCACTTGTGGCGTGGCGGCGATTAACAGATAATGAATAATGGCTATTAACTAAGGTGATTTTTTGGAGTGTAAGGTAATCGGGAACGATATGAGTTACAGAAAACCAACTATAACCACGCACTTCCTTTTTATATTTACCTAAACATGATATTGCACAAGTTTTCAAAATATCTCGAGCAAATGGAAATACATGCATAATTTTACTTGTATTTTACGCGCTGACTGACGTTTCGTGTTACTTTTCGAACTGTTTCGGTGGGCGTATGAGTGACATGCAGTGTAGAAAGAATGTGAGATAAAACGCACCTTCTGTCCTGATGATGAGCCAACGGATCACCACCCAACTCAAGTTTTGATGGAATTAAAAACGCCACATGTTCTCAAATATTAACTAAACTTATGCTACGGAACCAACGCCTGTTACAAAGTCAAGCGATTAGTGTCGACCGTTGGAACAAAGTGGCGTGTGTAGGCTGTACACTTTTTACTAAAGACATGGTGGACACATGCTGTTGGCAGGCACCAGATGATAACTACCTAATTACTTATGGCGTTTTGTAAAACAAGGGGCAAGGACCCTATTGCATTGTTTGAAAATTGGAAGCGCAGAAACCCGCCAACTACCAACACATGTTACTGGATCGGAAATAACTGTAAATACGTTTCTATGAATGAAATGCACGTTTCTCGTGCTTCTGTTCCGACGTGTATTTTTGGAATTTTGAAACCTCGCCAGAAAGATTTTGCGTACGATTGCACACATTATGCAGTCTACTGCATATTGCGTTAATGCACAAATGCACGAGTTCAAAACTAGAGCAAAATGACACAACTTTGCCGAAATTATATTTTACACGCGTTCTTAAAGATAAGGGTATTAAAATGTAATTATTTTCTTACCTTGCAGCGTCCAATTGTTGTAGTCCCCATCCAGCATTGTCCATTCCACAAGCAGCTCCTTATGGCTGGCCATATGGAATTGCGTTTTACTCAAAGAAGTGCTCAAGAAATATCTACTTGCGTAGTAAAATGTTCATGTTTCGGAAATTATCACCTGCACGCTTTCAACGCACACGCGTTACAAGTCCTAGCCCTGCCCTCTAGCAAGTGCGTGCGTTTAACTTGTCCATGGCATCGTGGCAAACAATTCTAGCATCTTCCATTCTTGTCCACTTTTTTGTAACCACTTGTGAATCTGCTTCTTTCAATGAGTGCTAATTTCCCTTTTCATTTTGAAGAAAATCGCTTTCTTGACAAAAATTGGACAGCAGCGAAATGGGTAGTGCTACTACCGCATCAACACAACAATGCATTGAGCGGTTGTAGCATTTTTCTTTAAAAATCCACTTTTCCTTCTATTCATACGATGTGACAAATATAAAAAAGGAAATTTTCACATTTTCAGGGAATCCATCATGTCCGTCAATGGTAATTTTCACATGTTGCCAACTATGACTTGCAACACGTTCACAATACAGTTAACGATTAGAAGGTTTAAACCAATTCACAGCTAACAATTCAGTAGGAACAATAAGGGACGTTTTTTAAGTCTTCTTTGTAGATTTTTATTGTCATTTCCGACGAACAGGGGTGGTCGCCGGTCGACCATAGGGATCAGCAGGTGTCAAGTCATGTAATCATCCTTCTTTGTGGTCCTTTCGTGTAGCCTCGATTAATTAAGAAATCCTATTAACCTGTCATTGTAAAAATCAACAAAAACTCAATTAGACAATCGCAATCAGTCAAACTTTTAACTTTTTTAGTTACATTTTACAAAAGAAATGTATGTAATCTATAGATAAGCGTATGAAAAAAATCCTTTCAGCAAATACTTTTTTCAACTCGCACTTTCCTTTGAACCAACAAATCTTTTTAGAGATCGAAGATCAATCCTCGTTGGAATACAAATGAGAAATGGTGTGGTGATCATGATCATGAGGATATATGTCTGTGAAAGGAAAAGTGATATTTTCGAATCACGTTCTCATGCTTTTACTGTCCCTAACGTAGACACAGCAAATATCCCTTAGGTATATAATATAATGTAGGTAACTCACGATGAACTGCGTACTATATTTTTGTAGGCACATATGCGCATTATTATATCGTGCGTGCACATGTTTACTTCAAGAACTTCTTGACAACTGTGCTCTCCTCCACTCCACACTAATTTGCAGGATTATGTGCTCTGAAATAAAATGAAGTGCGGAGTAATTGCCAGTGCTATTTACACTATAAATACAATATATTTATGCACGTCTTTTGTCTTATAACTTTTAAAATTCGAAAACAACGTAATTAATCGTCATTCTTCCGGTAAAAAGATGATGTCATGATTTTCACATTCAAGTCTCAAAATAAAAGTTGCTTCCTAGAAATGGCTTTTAAAAAAGGAGATAGCCAACTCAGAATTTCGATTTGTGACAGTAACATATTTTTTACGAGTGGGATTTTCATTCACTTTGGAGGAGATGATTATAAAAAAAGTATAAATATGTCAAGTGCTAATCATCATATTGTAAATATTTCTGTGCCGCTTGACGGTGTCGACAAGAAATTACTACTTTATTATACTTTTTTTCCTGTCAAAATATTTTGTTGATCGTAGTCCAAAAAAACTGTGAAAATTGGGATTCACTATTTTATCTACATGAGTTGATCATTACAAACTTAGCAAACGGATGAGCGGACATAGAAAAGTGCTCAAATTGTGCAACATTTTTTTACTCCTAAAAGGGTGCATATCATTATTGTAACGTGATGACAGAATGACATGACAGGTCTCTCTCAAGAAAGATTATTGGCGATTGTAAACTAAGAATATTGCAGTGATTATACTCATTTCAGAGTTTTTTTCTCATTGTCAATATGACAAATTACAGTCCATTAAACAAACATTGTGTTATCACATCGCCACATGGGCACCTTCAGCAGATGCACTTTTTTGTCGTGATGATTACATGTTACATGATCCTTTCGTCTCCCTGTCTATCTGTTCCTTCCGGGAGAATTGTATACTGGCGACATTACTTATGAGCACATTCCTGAAAGCCACTTTTCTTTCATTTTTTTTCACGTAATCCAAGAAAAAGATGTGTACTAGCACGTGTTTCGTGTTTGCAAAGAACAAGTGTGATTGCTGTAGTACTTTAGTACGGACGTCAATTACCTGAATTTATTTCTTTTCGTCAGATTTGCACATGTACACGAGATTATTATCATTTTGAGTTGATTAGCTTCGTTTCTCAATTTGCAGTAATAAATTATATCATAAAAATTTGCAATTCCACAATCATATAATACTATTATCTGTTTTTATTGCAGTACCAGATTGAAGTGAATACTGCAAGATGACTTATATTCGTTGCTTTAAAAACATTTCCACACAAACACCTACTCCGCTAAAGGTCATAGGTTGAGGTTAATGACAACTTTTGGCTGACATGATATGATATCTTTTAAGTGATCCCATACTGCAAAGAAGGCGTTCACCGGATATTTTATTGATGCAGCACAGCACTTGATTGAAATACATATCTGACGGAAAGGAATGGTATAATATTAATCCACACGCCTTTTAAAGTGATGGCAAAATCCCATAATTCTCCAATCCGGGCGTTGGCATGTGCCATCCTAACTAACTCCTTCTAACCTGACAATTGTAATCAGAGATCGATGTCGAGATATGGTAACCTCTTCATTTTCAAGTTCAAGAAACCGGGCACCAAATCACAATCCCTTGCAAATCTCACAAAAATGTATGAACACACGGTTATCAAACCACAACAAAAGCCACATACCGAGTACCACACAATAACTTTAGCGACCCTTCAATATCACAAAATTACAATACAATACAATATCAACGACAACGAGGTAACTTAATTTAAATACAAATATGGCAAGGATCATCACTTCACATATTCAAATGCATTGAATATACATATGCAATCGAGAAAGGATATAAATAAAAAATAAATAAAACAATGCTAAAATATATTTTTATTGCATTTCACAATAAAAATCTTAAAAAACTCGCTGTTGTGATACCCAAACCATCATGTACGTGAGGAGTAGTGTGCAGTACTTATTCTACTAGTGGGCATACGGTATTTTGCTACAAATACAGACAAAAAGTTTTAATTGGCACAGGACACCCATCAAGAGTCAACAACTACTTACTTGTATGATAGCTACTTAAAACTAAAGAAAAGTAACAGTTCTCTAAGGTATATCTTGGCTCTCTCGATGTTACACACTTGAGCAGTAAAATACGTTAATTCATTCTCCCATCTATCCATATCGAACACTGTTGAAAGCTGGTCTGCACCTCGAGCCCCTTGTAATTGTATCTGTAGCAGTAACACATACTGATATGGTTAGACAGATCAGTTACACCGTTTGTTCTTTAAAGTTGATGTATTTATATACATTGCTACAACTTTTTAGTTCTATTGTTTTCATCTATATTTCTGGCTAAGTCAGTTTGTGCAAAAAAGTGAGTTAATAGTGCTATCAAGAATGGATCAAACGCACAAAAAATTTCGCTTCTCTTCATCATCCCCTCAATCGCATAACGTTACCATCAAGAACATGTAGTCCAATACAAATAAAAAATATCCTCCTTCGTTCCGTCCATCCGTTATGAGATGCAGTTGTTGGAAGGGAATTGATAAAAAAATAGTCTCTCTTGTGTGATGTTAGGTATTTGTGATTTGGTCTATGGTCTCATGTATACGTAATAAAATTATTCTCTGTTCATGTTACTTTTTTTTTCATTGAAGGTTATACCGAGACCTTATACACATCAAGAGTCAAATACGCAGACTGGTTAATCAAACAATGACTGCATCCGCTTTATAACAAAAATTATAAAGAGAAAACTCCTTCAAAACCATCCATTCATTAATTTCGCTTTATGATTATCATTTTATGCTAAATAAAACTTGAACTTATATGAAGGAATAATCAGTTATCACACTGAACTGGTGAACTCTATTTTATACGCAATATCCTTGTTTTAGTCGGATGTCTTAGGTATGAATTATGCGTGTTGACTATCTAAACTGATAATTTACATTTTAATAGGCGACAATCGTTTGAGTAGGTAGGAAAATCAATTTTTCCATTCCCAGATTCTAGCTGACAGGTGCATGAAACTATGAAAGTATTTTTCATATTGTGTGAACCATAATCAAATATACGTTTGTAAATTAATGCTACCATTTGATCAAGTAATGACAACGGTTAGTAATTTCACAAAGTCTTATACACAAATTTGAAATGACTGTAATTAGATTCTTTTATTCCGTATTATTAGTTTTTCCTCTATTATAATTTTTTCTGACTTTCTCAACGTAGCCCTTTCATAACTCGGTTGCATGACTGAAAAAAAGTACTTCACGCATAGGAGGATATTCTTGTGTGGTATATAATATTTTGTGCAAACTCATATTCGCAATGAATGACTTGATTAGCAAGCAACATAATATTTTTGTTCTATTATCAGCTTCATTTGTCATTCAAGTTGCCCTTCAAGTTTCGCAAATGTGATTCCTCTCCAATGGATTTTGAAATCAATGTAAAACTCTATAACGTTTTGTTTAATTGGTTGTAACCATCCTTTCCACTTTTCATTATTTTCACACCAGACAAGACTACACAATGAGATTAGCTGATTCATTAAAAAACGTGTTTAAGTCAAGTGCACAAATGCATGATTATGACAAACCTGAACTTGGGATTTAATTGTTTTTCTATGCTTAATTGAGCTATACCTAAGACTGACACATGTCAAGCTGCTTATTTAGGGATTTGTTTACGATTTCTTAAGATTGTGAAGTTGAATGCGTACTTGAAGCTTTTTTCTAATAAGTGGATGGATGAATTGATGATCAATCACAAGTCATAAAATAGCACTGTATGGATTGATGGAATAAAAGGGAAAAAATAACTATGTTTGAGAAGTGCATTCATTTATAGCGTGCTAAGAAGGTTGTTTTGTGGCACTATATCGCTGATTCTCTTTTCTTATTTTTTATCTGATACACATCTACCGATCAGTGATATACCTTTCCATTTACCGTTGTTATAATTAATATATCAATGATATATTTCCAATTATCAACTGTACACCATTGTTGTACTCTATCTGGATTCTATTAGGTATACCTTATCAATGGAAATCTGTGGGGAGTCGTGTAGTAATAAAATACTATCAAGAGAGCATTTTTTCATTTAAGCCATTTAGGTACGCCCCACCGATACCATTGATTCTATATAATTACTGACAAGCTTTGGCTGACAGAGTTAATAGTATACCAATGTGATCTACGGTTTACAAGAGATGATGAAGGGATATTGCATGCACTATGCATCAACTGCAGCGTTATAATAAAGAAATCAATATTCATATTTTATTCTGGTAACAGGGATATTTTATCGTGGATAGTATTTTAGTATTCGGTTATGACTACTAAATTATCTCGTTTTGATGCACGACTTCATCTCGCATTTTAGAATCTACAGTTTAGCGTTGATGATAATTCTGGTTTTCTACAATATTGTAAGATTTTCTATGAAACTTGATATAAAAAGTTTTATCTGCTCTTGAACGTAATCCATATAGTCCTCAATGATCATGAATCATGAGTGTTATAGATGAATATAATGTGTACGGTTTCTCATGTGCTAAGAAACGGTAATAACAATAATGTAACAGTGTTAATGTCCCGAGCAGCATGTATTTCAAGCTATTAACCCTGTTCACCAAACATATCGGTAATATTTTACTACAACATTCACTTTTTCTCATAAGCTGCTTATTTTTTGCAGTTTTTTCTTACAAATCTGAATGTTAATCATGCAAACATTAAAATTTGCGCAGAACAATGATGCCAAAATTGCAGTGAAATATATATGTTTAGGGCAAGAAAAGAATGCGCTTTTGGGATAAAGTGGATGGTTGGTTAATCAGTGCCATACCATCACGTCTTTACGTTGCCTGAGCTCATCAAGCCTAATAAAGTTGACGTTTCTATCCGTCTGCGTTTGAGCTATAAGCAATGCTTATCTTTATTGATTATCTGTTTCACGAATTTGGGCATAAGAGTAAAGTTGAATGAGCTTTATCACCATGCGTGAACATAACTATAAAGGTGATAGGTCAAAAGAAAAGTAAAAGGGAAAATAGACAAGCGGAGCTTAATTACTTGAAGAAATGGAATTGAGATTGTTTCAGGGTCTCAAATGGAAAGGTGACGGTGTACGCTTTGATAAAATAATCATAAAAATACTGAGTGATTACGTGCATTATTGTGCATGTAATGTTTCATTGTTAATGGTTGTCTGTGGATCTGCTAATGATTTTGATGGACAATTTGCAGAGAAGACATAAGGCACCAAGTCTAAGCGTTATGCTTCTTTTGCAATTTCGAATACCTACCTTTATTGTTAAGCGCGCTGCTCCCATTTTACTGTCAAGCGTGTTGACTATCACTTTACGAGGCACACCTTCCAACTATTCTAAATTTACAGTCTGTTATTAGAAATTTATTGACCTTTTCATTTAATTTTATTATCTTACCAGAGCATTTCATATATGAAAAACTTCAACCTTACAGAGAGAAAATTCCTTTCTTGGCGTTAGAACGGCAGAATTCAACGTTTAAATATGGATAGGTAACAGTACCAATTAAAGCGTCAAAAGGATTTTCGCAACTAACAATTGCCCACGTGCCGTTCAACATGCATTGTTTAATCGGACTCTAAATTGTAATTAACTTTATGCAATAATCCAGCTTAACAAATGAAGCTTTGTATGAGCTCACTCAACTAATAAAGCTGGACAGATGAGCAACTAGGAAAATCTCCAAAGTTCACAAACCCACCGTCGTCACCGCAAGCGCGACCAATCATCAGATGAAACGCAAAAGAATAATTGTATAAATCATAAGGGAAAATGCACTTTCAACTGGTGAGAAGGTCAAATAAGAATCATACTGTTAGCAAAAGTTTAATATTATGCCTCCTCATCATAACCATATTATGTCCGCCCTTCATTCCTTTATCTAATGATATCTCCCACTTCATCATTGCATCAGCTCCTCCTTTCTCCATTCACTTATTCGTGTCATTTTGAATTGTAATGTAAACCCTAAATCTTTTATTTAAATCCTTCGGCATTAAAAAAGGTTTCATCTGAGCTGCATATCATTCACATGAGCCATGAGGATACTATATACCATGTCAATTTCAAAATGAAATCCATCAGCAAATAAATCTCCCCAAGTGCCTTATACGGCTAAGGACACATAATGGAACAAGCCGTAATAAAATCGCGATTCTATTAAGGATATGCAATCATTTTGTTCTCAACTTGCAGGCTAGACAGGTCGCATTGTATTGTGCCTACATCCTTTTTCAGCTACCACCTCAAAATCTGCTAACCCGTGAAATGTATTCAAACGCAGTTAACTGGCTGTGGCTACATGACTTGATGTCACGTCAGCCGACGCAAAAATTCTTTACGCATTTGATGACAGTGTGAGATGCTCTTTCACTTCAATCAAATTACAGTCAAGAACGCATTCTTTCTTCCATTCCATCATCCTTCCTCTCCTATATTAAGTAGGGATTAACAAGCAACCATTAACGTGACCAAAGCTAAGCCTATTTTTTCTACCGAATGATCTTGTTAACTTTTTTTTGGCAAAGAGACAAACAAGCCCAAGCAGAAAAGCAGGAGCTACAAACGTTAAGGTAAACAAGCCAAGGCTAAGGGCCATGTAGAGGTGAAAAATGTGTATTGCATAATCAATTCTCACTCTCAACTATAACTATATATGAAGGCGAATCGCATGTTGATACCAAATGCAAACCTAACTACATATATATAAAGTCCATTAACAAGAATTTATGGCGATCATACATACCACCACCATACCACATCAACCATCCATCCCTTATTCACATGATTTACCAATTCCTTAAGTAAACACTTGTAATCTTTGCACCTACCAAAAGAAGCGGGGAGATGAGATGAAATGAAGCTATTAAAAGTGAGGAGTACTTTTTTTCGCGATGACAGTCGCGAGTACAATGGAAAATAGAGAATCGTCTACTTGGTGATGATGTAGTCACCAGCGTGGCCGTATAAGTGGTAAAACATACATAACGACTCAGAAGGTGAAATATGTGATCATCTCTAATTCAGCATGAAAACATTTACTTTAGAGTATTATGTCATGTCATTTTTACTTGAGGATACTTGCACACTCACCCATGTAAGCCTACACAGGTGTGGAGGGTGTAATTTTAATATGTATTGTATTTTTCATGTGTTCATCTCCTTTAAGCTAGCCCTCTTTTTAGTTTGGACATTAGGCAAACCGTAAGCAAGAAATAAGTATTTTATAGCCAAATTATCCTCTTATTATATTCATGTATCTTTTACCACACGGTTAATAATCAGGCAGATGAATACCAATAGTCAAAGTCGAAACGAAGGGATTTGTACACGACGATGTGCGTAAAAATGTGTTATAAAAAATCTTACTGAAATACATAAATTATCCAATGTGCATCACAGAAAAGGAGTAAAAAAAACTTAATATCTGTGAATCACGTAACTGACGATGAGACTATGAGTAATAAAAAACTACAAAAAAGTGGCCAAAATGACTCGTGTGCTTTAGTTTACTCATTTCTTACAAATTATGGAAAGTAGGTGTAAACCAAAATAGATGATAAGGAACGAATTATGTAAAAACCTCAAGGTATGATCTAAACCCTATCAAAGTTAATCACAGGTGGGGTGCTAAGCACTATTATGAGAACTCATATATCAGGGCTTTTTTGTTGTGCCAGTTGAGCATCCCCCCACACTACAAAACTCCAAATTATTATCCTTAGCCAGTGAGCCAAGGAGCAAAGCCAGCCTACAAAGTACTAACAATATTATCATCTCTTATTTACACATCCTTTTAGGAGCTCATATAATATATGCACATGCACAGCCACTCCTAACTGCAGCAGCTGCATTTGAGCGAGTGAACGACCATCATTGACTACTTAATTGACCGTATTATTTAAAACCAGATTTACTCTCAACTCTGTAATTTAAAAAATGAACGCATAGCAAACGCACATATGAACCCTTTGCATTCTTTGCCAACAAATGGAGAACATTTAAGAATACCTTTGCATATTTTTTCAAACTGCAAAGAAGTAGATCCAAATTCCAACTGCACTTGTTACAGATTCCACATGCCGCACACACACAAGAATTAAACGCGAACAAAGCGCTAAATGAACTTTTAATCAGAATGTATTATCAAAAATGCAAACATGCTTTTGAGTCGACTCGTGTAACTTATTTATTTCATCCCTCTAGGTCATGGCAATTCAATTCAGTGGGAAAAATTGCATATTCCACTGCGACTCGATAACTCGTTTAAAGAATAATGCACTCTAAATTTGTGAGTAGGTTCTAAATTCAACTGGCAAGACAGTGAAGACCACATTAATATTGTAAAAAATTAGACCATGCAAATGCTATTGCTTCTGTTTTGGAAGTATATTAAAGCTGACAAGTATAGCTGGGCTGAGAAAACATCACAGTTAAGATCACATTTTTCGCCACTGTATACACAACTCGCAACCACCAACCGTAGTTTTTGTGGCTGCGGCAGTGCAATAAGAATCTCTCTGAGAGTGATTTGGTTGGAGTTTTACAGAAATGAAGTAAAAAAAACTCTCAGATGTAATGCTCATTCCGTTTAGCCAACGACGCTCATTCATAATACCAATTTACACTTTACACAACGAGACAAGTGTTTCTTATTACGAGCCGACATTGCAATGTCAAAACAAATCGTAAAAAAAACTCCGCATTTGCTATGCTTACCTTGTAAATAAGCGAGTTGTTTTGTGCATAATAAATATTGTACAATTGTACTATAGTTTACCTCGCTGCAGTCGTTGGTTCATGGACGCAAAAATCTATGATGAATACAGTTTTCTAGACAAACTGTGAGTAAGCATTAAGCATGCCAAGTTTAACTTTAAAAAAAGAAGTGTAGCAAATCTTCAAACTTTTTCATCGTAAACTCGCAATAATCCTTTTTACACGAGTTCGTCCTCATGAAAAATCTCAACCAGGTTTTACATCTTTGTTGCATGCAATGATATTACCACGTAATAAAGTTTTACTTCAGGTGATACTTTACCGACACGTTGAAAAAAATCTTTTTGCGGAGAATCCATCATCGCATCAGGCATTTGATGTGGCCGTGTGGACAAAGAAAGTCAACCACAAAATTGCACTAGCATCCTAGTTTTTTAAGTCTATTGTCCTAAATGGAAAGCATGTATGATCACATTTAATGTTTGTAACTTTATGAGTTGTGTATTCGTGCCTTGTCGTGACATTATGGGAACATCTGCTGGTTCTTGTTCACGCGTAATATTCAACGTGACAATCTCCGAGAAGAGCAGAAAGCAAGGCGAGTCGGTTTTTTTGCCAAAGTTTACACACTATCATTATCGTCACCAACAACGCTTCATTTTGATATAACGCCTACTCAACAAGACTCTTGCATCCAACTACTTTTCTTTTCCACCAAATTCATATTATTAGCATCATGTTTTAAGTGTCGAAATGCACACTACGCGATGAAAGTTAATTAGCGATTGAGCATATAATGCATTAACGTGTTTGACACCTTCTAATTTATTAAAACTACATTTGGAATAAATCGCCCGGTGAGATTACTATCATTAACACTGATAGTGTTAAAAGTGCCAAGAGCACAGACAATCATTAATGGGGAAAAGTCAGGTGTGATCAATATCCGTCTTTTTAGAAAGGACTACTTTGTGTATATTTAATATCACTGAAGGCTAAAACATTTCAAAAAAAATTTCCTCAAGTTTTCTCCATGCACATTTAACATTTAGGGATCATTATCATCATACTGCAGTTTCAACATGAATTTCCATTTTGACTTTGGGTCTTTAGGATTCTGACCATGAAATGGCTGTTAGTAGCGTTTGAAAGTCTAAAAGGCTTGGCGGATGAGAATATAATAATTATATACATTATGAGCTACGTTTTTCCTTCTCTATTAGAGATGCATTATACCGCAGTAAATTCTCAATTATTGGTGGCTTTGTTGTTTTAATGGTGTAAGCATGAAAACGAGAAACCAGAATAACACATCATGCAACGGACGAAAGGTGCATCTCCTAAATTTCCTCTTTCCGTTCATTGTCAGTGTCGAGGACCCATTACGGATCCAAGATAGTTTTAATGGACGTGTGGCTAATGTACATACAGGAAAAACAACTTGTTTTTTTTTTCTTTTGTAGAAATGCAGAGTGGACTTGACTCGCCCATAGAAGGAAACGATACGAGATCCGAATTCGTAAAACCACAAATGCAGCCTAGCATGTACATCCATTTACTTGACATTTTAATCACGAACTTGACTTTTTGACATAGGACGAACGGGTAAAAGACGTAGATGTCGTGGACCATAGTGAACCGAGACGTCGATCCAATGTTTCAAAATTTATTGTGCCCCTTCAAAAAACATGTGCAGTATGACCTAGTGAACCACTGGTGCTGGTAATTACTGTATCCACATAATATGCAAAAGAAAACAAAAGACGGCGATGATTAGATGAAACCTGACGCAATTATAAGAAATTTTTCGAAGCTATGTGAGTACAAGAAGAGGAAAGAAAGCACACCGGAGATTAGAAATGTACAAAAGTCAGCTCGCAGTTGAGGAAGGAAGTGGTACAAAAATCAGACAAAATAAATCATTAATGAAATTATTAGGTTGAAATGGCTTTCCGTTGCCTAACTCATCTGAATGTAAATATTAACATATTTTTCTTATCTACATGATGCCATCTTTAGACAGCAAGCAAAAGGTTTTAAGGTCACGTCATCAACTAACGGATACATGCATTATTTTTTCTAAAATAAAGGATGAACTTTCATATTGGATTTCCTGGTTAAAATTAATGAAAAATGACCTATGCACACTTCAAGTTGCTAGTTTTTGCTCAAGAATATCCCATTCTTCAGCGTGTATTAGTGTCCCATAAAACGTGAAATATTCGAATAAGCAATATCTACCCATGCTCCACTTCACCTCAGAGACTCATTCATCTTAAAATATGTACACTAGCTAAGAATTAACCTTGTAACCTGCCATTACTCATATACACGTTCCGTTGCTCTCTCAAGATCAAATACAATACAAATGATGTCATGTCACAGCACCATCAACCATTCCTTCTAATGCACTAGCAAAACATAATATATGCATAAAAATTTGGAGAAAACAACGAACCAATAAATCTTTTATTAGCGTTCTCTCTGTCAGGACAAGTGAGGCGCAAAGTGCAAACACATGCTGCACTGACAATGAATGCAATCTGTGGTAATGAACGCTCCGGTGTTTGGAAATAATAGCTAATTTGAGCCTCCCATGACATGAACTGCATGAGCTCTTTCTCATATAGAAGTAATGTTTCCTGAGTTATCATAAAAGTCAGTGTCTCGTGTGGTTTGTGATGTGGGTGAGAATGAACAAATCTCATACCTGCAGCCATCCTCATTAAAGTAAGCTAACTAAAAATGTTACAATGTAATGCACAAGACTCATAAACTTCGTTTATGAAGATGAAAGTTGCACATATTGAATATGCCACACACGTTATTCTTAATATAATTATTGTTTATACCATAAATACCTCAAGCATTACAAGATTTATGGTTTAAAAATAGACTAAAGAGATGACGGGAATGCTTCGAGCATATTAAAATATCCTCTGATACAGGTGTTTATACACCATTCCAAAAAATAGCACGAGACAACGCATGACACGACAAACGACAACACCTACACAGATTTTGCACTGTCAACACATGCCAAGAAGCTTTACTAGTGAGGATTTTTTTAAAAAGGCTTGACAATATCACACATGTGGCAGTGATGTAAACAAAAGACACACATGTCAGCAGCCCATATTGCAAGATATTTTGCATGCGAACAATAGACAGCAAATACAAATTGGATATTGTATATTGCTACCGACTTCCTTTTCCTCCGGACTACTTTCCTCCACTAATGCTAATCCCATTATAGAGGACGCATTTTTACCTGGGAAATTTCTATTCATAAGTGTTTCCTCCTCTTTTCAAGTTAAGTAATACTGAAAACCCATCATAATACTATAGTCTCGTAATTGGGAGAGCAGGTGGTGGGATATACCTGTGAAATTGGACACGGATATGCTAATTGATGAGATTATACAAAATATGTGTACCAGTGGAGCTATAAATACCGTTACAAAATGGGTGGAACGATAAAATAGGACAAACTCAAAAGCATATTTCTTTGAGAATCCTTGACTGTCAGTGTGACATGACAGCATTCCTAACCAAAAAGGGTCAAGACAGATAAACCGTTTGGCAAAATCGTGTATATTTTCCTTGTTCCGTTGGCTCGTCGTTTCCAGGCTTCGTGCAAATAATCCTTCAACCATTCCTCGTGCAATCTACACAGACATTTGTCATGTGCCATCTCATCAAACACCATTCGCAATTCGCATGTTCTGCGGGGGCTTTCCTTTGCATGACTTGCTTGAATACATTACAATCCACACTTAACATTTGAGTCGGTCACAGGTTCGATCAATATCGTTAAAAACGCCCCCTTCCCCTTTGTATACAAATTAATTAGATGTCATTAAAGGAAGCCAAACTTGATGAGGTAAGAAATTCGCACACCTAAGTATTCCTTCTTCAGAAAGAAACCCCCTTGAACTAGTAATATTGAATTCTGAGAAGCTCCGTGCCCCTGATTTCTTTTACCTCTGCATGATCCATCCGTGCTTTCCGGTTAATTGGGCATTTGTTCAGTACACTAATACAAGATTCAGTTATGCTGCTGCTGGCTTAAAACATTATTGTTGTTAGTGGGAAGTGTTATTAATTCAGCGTGGCATTTGGCGTGCCCACGATCACGCTTTTTGAATTGATTAGCCAGGCTGCATGCAGCTTTATCTTATTGCATCATAAAAAGAAAACGGTACTATTATAACAGATTGAGCATGTAAACAAAACAGCGTGGCCGTTATAATAGGAGCGCTAATAGAAAAAGAGCGTATCTAAAAGACTAAAAGGATGGAGATGCCAATAATAACAGTCAAGAAAATGACCTTCCTCTGCTACTATACCACCAAATAAACCTAAATTTTGTTTAGTTCATTAACTCGAACTCCATTGTGCGATGTGATGATCATGATGTGTGATAACTATCGTCCTTGCCATTTTGCCAAAGCAATTTCTATTTTGTTACCACCTTTTCTAGCTACCGCTCACTGCACCTGAAACCAATTTATGCATTTTTTGTTTGCATTCGGTTCGAAAAATATTAATTTTAGACTTCATTCATGCTTCAGAGTTCCCTATTTATTAAGTTGAACAAAAGGTTGTACATGGATTTTGGCAAAACTTGTTGCTGCAGGTGCTCTATTTATAAAACGAACGTTTTCTATTGCTTAATGCACTTTGTTTGTTTGTAATTCCAATTTAGCTTTTTTATCGAAAAACAATACCAAATGCGAGAATTTGCTTTTGAAAGGGATAATAACTCTTTAACTTTTATTAATTGATATGATCCGGCACAAAATTAGAGCAAAATCCTTTGTTGCTTAAAATAAATGAATGAAGGCTGGCATGAGCTGAAAAGCAAGAATCAAGAACAAAATTTTTTATCGATTTGTACGTTTTTTTCGTCTGTACTTGATAATTTTCCTCACCAACCCAACAGACCTAGAGATTTCTTTCACAAACGTTGTCGTTGTCACAAACTTTTTCTTTCACCCCAGGGAAGACGTTTACTGCTCATAGTGCAGTGGTGGAAATGCTAAAAACAGTTTTCCCACACAAGGGTTTTCAAGTTCACACAGTTGGCAGTGGATTTTCACGCATTTGTTTATGTTTTCTCCCTGTTGCATGTTTCTCAACACTTAACTTAACTCTGTGTGTATAATTTAATTTCTTTTAATCAAATCAAGCAGAGCAGTTCAGTCAGGTCATGTTGTCAGCTGTAAATAGTTTCACCCCGTTGGGAGGTAAGTATTTTATGTGATTTTACGTGTATTCAGTAACTCAGATATATATGTAAGCAACATGCAACTTATAACAAGTTATATTTGCATAAAAATCTTTATCAGTCATGACACTATGCGTGTCAGTAATGATAATGATTGAAGATAAGATATTTGGTTGATTACCGATTGTAGTGTCTTTTAAACTATTCAACCATCAATCTTTTTAGTCGGGATAGGGTCGAAGGAAAGGAAATGTCATTTTGAACATAAACCTATCAAAGGTTGAAAGTGTATGCGAGCAAATCACGCACGAGGCAGGACGGTTGGTTATTAGTTCATTGTTCGAAAATGGTTTTAGTCAGTTTTACATTTGTTTATTTTAAAATTCTTAGAAAAACTGTCTCGGCGCACGGAGGAATACGAATTTCTGAGCAATAACATTGAATTTACAGGTTTGACATATTTTATTTTATTATGCATAAATGCAAAGGTTATTTTTTTACATGCAATGCTAGTGACTGTCAGAAATATTAAATTTAATCGTAGTTGTGTTGTGTTCACGAAACTTTTGAACGAAAAGGACATTCAGGGAGTAAGGGACATAAATGGTAAATGACAAGGAAATGTCAGCCCATAAAAATTTACTAGTAAATACGAACAGACGATNATTTAATCGTAGTTGTGTTGTGTTCACGAAACTTTTGAACGAAAAGGACATTCAGGGAGTAAGGGACATAAATGGTAAATGACAAGGAAATGTCAGCCCATAAAAATTTACTAGTAAATACGAACAGACGATATTTTTCTGCACATCTCTAACACAAGCTCCTGTTATAACAAGATTTCGGGTTTTGTTCCTTTTGGTGGTTATATAGACACTGCGCAAATTTGTTATATGCTCAGAAAAAATAGGTGAAGCCTTTAAAAGCTGAATATGTGCTGCATGTAAGTAACGTGCTCGGAATATGACATCATTTTTATGACTGCTGTTACAGAAATAGAGAGAATCGGATCGATTTTCATCACAGAAAGGAGATTGTGAAGTAAGAAGATGACACTTTTTGACAGTTCATTGATTACAAACGACAAGAAGCTACCTTCCTTGCTCTGTAGCCTGCACTTACCAGTGTAAAAGTAATCATATTTTTGTGCTCATCAAAGGAACAAATTTGCAAAAAAATGGTTTTTGTTTGTCACTAACCGGATTTTTCATCAGCGTCTGGTACGAGGTTGCCAAAACATTCAAGTTTTTATCTGAACTGCGTTCCTTTTCAATATAAATCTTTCCGTCTTGATTCAAAAGCGAATAACTGCAAGTATTGCAAAGAGTTGTAGAAGGCTGCTCCCGATAGAAATCAAAATTGCATGCAAAAACGCTCGGGAGGAGCAACGGACTCTTTTTTCGATCAAAATCGGTTCACTGATCATCACAGTAGCTACAATGCAGTGTCATCCGAGTAAGAGCTCGAATTTTTAAATCGAGTTCCTTGTTAGCTTTCAATATCGAAAATTCCTTCGTGTATTCACCATTGTTGATATTGATTGTTGAGCCAAGGTAAAGCTGGCTATTTGTAGTTTGCAGGCGAAGAAAGATTCACACTCCACCATTCTTATGTAATTATGTACCTGATCATCGTAGTACGATGATCGTACACTTCGCAAATCGCAATCTTATGTTCTGATCTTCTGATATTCAGTTAGACATTCACTTTGACTTGACACAGACTTCAGACAACTTTTCGTAGCGGCAGCTACTCCACTTTGTTTACTCTGATGCTCGTATTCGTCTCTTGTCCTTCGAATATGCAAATATATGAAAAGATGCAGTGTGATACAAACATTCAATTGATTCTGACCTCACTCCAAACTTGAACTGTTTATTGCAAAAACTGTGATTCAGCTTAGCTCACATTACTCATAATATACTTTATACAATATTTAAAATTCAGCTTATGTACTTACTTAGAGACATAGGTACAGCCATAATTATTCGTTTTTCATTAAAACAAAACGATCATACTCCACTCATGGGTCATATTCACCTAGTCGTTTAACATCCGTAGAAGGATACAAGGAAAAGCACCGCACTCGGATAAAATATCCTTATATTATGGTAACGATATATCTCAGTACACTCTGTAGACTTTTAAGACGTAGAGAACTTCAGCTACGAAAACAGGCAGGTTGTTATTTTACTCCGGTCTTGAAAAAACTGGATATTGATAAACAAGTTTTCCACTCGTGCAATGTCCCCATGTAGGAGAAAATAATATGTTTCGCATTCCACCATCTGCAGTTTCTCTGCTTCTTTGTCCAAGCCACTGTCTGTTAGCTTAACTTCATTCAGCTGGTCATCACTTTATGACTGTAAGCGAACATCAAGTTTTTACCACTTTTCAATTCCGCTTTATATTTATCCTTTCTTTTATTTACAACCAGGAACGAATTCCAATCCATGGGGAGGAAAAGGTTAGGCAAGGTTGTAGTGAGGATGCGATAACAAGGATAAGACAACACCATTTATAAGTCACTTGCTCACTACTCATCTTCGATTTCACATACCTACGTATTTATTTCTGTCCACAAAAGCTGTCATCGTCCAAACTTCATCTCGTGTTACGATGAAGACAAGTGATGATGATGAGCTCCGTCTCCTACTCTTCTTGAAAGACAACTGACTCTTTCAAGAAATATCTGCTAGCCGGTCGCTTACACTCTGAAGTGTGTGGTCAGTGAGTGCGTGCAGGCAATTCACTTGAGAGCAAACGCAGCAAAAGCGTTTATCGTTGTTCACAAGCACACTTTACTGTTTATTACGTACATTCAAGAAATGTCCGAGTCTGCTAGAACTCATCTATGAGCAATGACTAGACTGGCATTCTTGTAGTTACTCACAAACTGAATAAAATTATTTTCCCCTAAATATGTTATTCCTTATTGTGCCGAACAAAAAAACGTGTGAGCGAGCTCTTTCTTCTTTTCTAGCTCTATTCACACTGCTCTCTTCTCCCCCGACTCGGAGTCGTTCAGTCAGTCAGTTAGGTAGGATATATGAGCATGTAAAGAGAGCTCATACACAAAACGAGAAAAAATACTAGAAAGATTCCTCCTCTTCTTCACCTTTCTTCTTCAGTTTCTGTTTCGATGGGCCATCATCATATCCCTATGCCAAATGATAGTAAAGGTAAACGGCTGTGAGAATAGGAACTCATGCCTACTTATTGCCTATAAAGAGCCCTCCATTCCACAGTTGAAAAACACCTTCATTTATACCCTCTGCAAAGGTATTCTCTTCGAAACAAAACTATCATCGGCACCACGACCAGTAGTGGTGTAAAATGTATGTGGTAGCAAAAGACACTTTAACTTTAACAAAAGCCTTTTTACCTGACTTGACTCATGGCACCGCATGGCTGATGTATTCCTTTAGCTCTTCTTACCTGTAATGGGATGTGTGTGTTTGCACTCTAGAGAGATGTTCTTCTCGTATGCATAATAAATCTCAATATATGCATCACACGTAATGTGGATGAGGTTAGAACAGGGTTGTGTTAGCATATGTAAATAAAAATATTATGGGTAATGCGTGTGTATATTCACATACAAACACATGAACTATTTAAGAACCAAATGCCGCTACCCTATGCAGAACATCATTTAAGAAATATATACCAATCGCACACTCATGTACTTCTTCTGCGATGAAATGAAGCTATGTAATAGTGCAAGAACGATAGGTTAACTTGATGTAAATATTTTTTTCTTATGTGAGGGCAAACAGAATACGGACGAGCTGATGATCCCTTCTAGTTTACTTGGTACCTTTTTGCTCTTATGTGTTAAGGCCCGTCTCCCTTTTTGTCAGTGAGCTATTCACGTGGATTGTGTGCTTCCATATTTGATTGTCCATTATTGAACCGTTTTCCTTGAGTAAAAGCCGATTATAAGTTGCTGCTGAACAGCACAGAGAATACTTTACTTACCTAGTTTCTGACAGTTAAATATGCCCTGTCTGTACACTAAAACGAGAAACGTAAAATGCATAAATATGCATAAGTAAATGATCATGTGATTGACTGCTGCTCCATTGCATTCATCCTCTGTGATTCAAAAATGGGCATTCACTTTGC
>JAHZNA010003525.1:0-26914 GCA_027743935.1 Sinodicranocentrus sp. ZH6
GTTTTTATATCACCACGAATAGACACATCCGGCAAGATGCAGATAATAAAGTAAATATATTGAAATAAACGGGAAAAGCAAAGGTTATCTTGCAGCTTACAAGCTTTAGGGGCGGAAATGCATGTGAATTTAACGGAAGCAAAAACTTTCTCAAGTTGAAGCCTCCATCCGCCTCCTCCTGATAAAAAGACAACTTTCAACTTTCTCGACACAAATCAGGAGTAATAAATTCATTATGGTTGCGTGGATGGACATTTCGTAATTGACATGTCTACATTGTTTTTTTCTCCTTTTGACTCTTCCAGATTTGGTGCAACGCTGAGTGAACTGAATATTTTGGATCAGCTTCTGAAGAAGGGATACGATCGCAGAGCAACGCCCACGAATCATTTAAGTGCGTAGAAAATTCTTTTTCCTCAATCAATTTCTCTTCTCTTAAGACATTACTTATTTTCTAGAAAACTATTAAAAGGAGCAAGTTTTTTATCTCGGATTTTTCAGATAATACAACTCCTACACAAGTCTACTTGGAGCTTTTCGTGCGTAGCTTTGGCTCACCGAGCCCGATCACAATGGTAAGTTGAACCAAAAAACTTTCATTCCGTTTCCTGGGGGCATTATATTGCATGGTGTATTTTTTGAATGGATTTTGTACTTTTTGCTGAGTGTAGGTTACTGTGGTGGGAGGAAGTGAAGCAAATGATGAAAATAATTTTCATTTTTCGTTGCGTACTGTATTCAGTTGTACTAAGCAGTTGTACTTATGTCCATAGTTTCAATATTTAAACTGAAAGCCAAACAATAATGTGGAGTAAATTTTCAAATAGCAGGGTTTGCTGTGCATAAGTATGTGCATAGGTATATTTTCTTCAAGTTTCATTTCCATTAGTACGACTCTGCAGACTTTCATGTAGAGCACTACCCGGTGCTTTGTCTCTCTCATCCACCCAATTCGTTGTTATAAAGCTTGAGGCAACGAAAGTATTCTCCGTAAGTTAAAGTGCTACGACCTCTCGTTTTTCCGTGAATTCTATTCACCACCGCGTGTCTGAAGTAGATTTTTAGATTTTAATGAAATCTTGAAAAGTAGTCTAAGTAATAGTTTACTAAAAAAGAAGTTGGGTGGGATTTTCAGACGTCCACTATATTCATGTTATATTAGTTTTTTTAAAACCTTTCTACTATAGAACCAACTCTATTTTTATTTCTTGCAACATCTGAATATCACATCGCATAACAATTGTTTTTTGTTGTAAAATTCAGGGAAATCGTTGAAACATAAGTGAGTAAGATATTCCCTGGACTGGATTATATTCTTCGCATTTATTGTATTTCTTGGAATGTTTCCATTCGGGCATCTATTACAACTATAATTTCCATATGTACTCTCCATAAAATCGTGGTAAATATTAAACTGTAATTTCCCGATGAGATTTCCTTCCATGAAATTACAGCTTCAGCAGATTATAAAGCACATGTTTTTAAAAATTAAAAATCGTTTTAATATCCTCTGCTCTAGAATACACTTCTCATTCTGTACACAACCTTGGCCTGGTTTGATTGCTGACTTATCCCCACGTATGTTATGTTACGTGATTGTATAAAAATAGGAAAAGTTGAAATTAACATCGGAGCCCACCACTCTACAAAATCCTTTTTCTGACATATCACGTAAAATGGAGAGATGCCGTCTCAATACTCAATCTATTTGCTTTTCCACACTTAACCATTCTTAAAACACGTTATATGAAGCTACAAGGGAAATTGCGGAAAATTCAGAGAAGCAAAATGTATGAAAAGTTACATTATTCATTATATGATTCCAGGAAGGGCTCATGTTTGTATCTCTGTCTTCCGTTCTTTTTATACTGTTTCCCTCCAACAGTCTACGGTTCATTCGTGAATAGCGTGAAGTAAAAAAATCTTTTAAATTTCCCTCCGCTCCGAATTGTACTTCCTTCCTTTAAATTCCAACTGGTAGACCAAATTGAAATAGCGTGTAATTTAAAACACCGTCTGAGGCTTTTAATTAAAATTAAATTGTACATGCTCCCGTTCCCACTCGGCGCTGTAGAGTTCAGATGAACATGACAAATGACATCTACTATATCATAAAAAGGAGCAAAGTATTTCAGAAAAATTCATTTTCCTGGAAATTACATCTTTTCTCTCTGGAGAGCACACCCAGCAAACCAGTCAAATAGTGTCTTCGTTTAAAATTCTTTTCAAAGGGAAAATTAGTAGGGGAAAATTGTGAACAGGGGAAATACGATATATTTTAGTGAAAAGCGTAGCCTTCTCCCACATCTTCTATTCATGTTGCCAATTTAAGGAAGATCTTTAGAGCGAGTAAAGTTCAGATAAAATCCTTACACACGTATATATTATTACCACATCGGGAGCCCAAGGTAATTCAAAGGAAATGAAAAACTGGTGATCAGAGCGATGTGTAAAGTGAAGATGACGAAAGGAAATTGGTGGAGTGCTGACGGAAGAGAGAAAATACCTTATTATATTTGGAAAGCCTCGGTTAAATAAGCCCCATCTCCCACCCCTAGTCACGTGTATTTTACCCTGGTATCTATCTAATTGAGGCTTGACTTTGTGTTATTTTACGAACCAGGCAAATATTTCCATACTTTACAAGTCAAACTAGGGAAAAAATTTAGGGTGACTGGTGACAACATTTGGATAGGAGATCCAATTTTCAATATTTTCATTTCACTGCTTTTTCAGAGAGTGGTAAAGGGGTATTCTGATGTATGCGGGGATGAGCATGAGTAAGCGTTCAAACTGTCAGGTTGATGAAACGACAAGAAAGGTATTTACGCAACAAATAAAATTTGCATAGGTATTTGCACTTACAATATTACAAGCAGACTAAATCGACGATAACAATGAGAGTTGCAAAAGGGCTAGCTGATTTAGATTACATTGACATGTTTCAATGCACATTTCACTGATTGCAATGAAGATTGACAGCCACATTTTCAAACATTGCCAAATTCACCAAAAGGTTGTGTTTGTTTTTCCAACTCTTCGAAACTTATTTCCCAGTCTGCGAAACTTATACTACATTTCTTTTCGATTTAAGTACACTTTTCTGATCACAGTCTCAATTTAGACAAGACAAAAGCTGCACTACACCCACAAGTTAGATTTCAATCCAGAGTTTTCAGCACACTTTAAGATTTCCTATGGGTGCTGCTGACAGGAAGAACTATGTGTTTCCCATTTCCATGATTTACTCCCCATTTAGGGAAAACAGAGACAAAGGAATTGCATTATTTAACACATTTATTTCATGCTCCACTCACGCTATTTCGCATAAATCACATAGTTAACTGCATAAAATCTGCAATTCGGATCGAAACGTCTTTTGGGAGCAGTGGAGAAAATAGGGATGAAATGGATCCTCCATCTCAATTGCATGAGAATATATACGGTTTTGATGTAAGTGTACATTTTATCATTCACAAGCCTCAACATCCTCTCTAGTTTTATCTATATACAGTATGCTTCTGGTTCAATTGTGTGAAACGGATTTAAAGGAAGTTTTTCTGATCATTCTTCTAAAAATCTCAATAGGGAATAACTCCCTCTGTTCAATACTACTGTAAAAGATTCTCTCCGCTTGGATTTAAGATCCGTTAAAAATCCATATACATCATTTATTGAAGATATATGAACTTACGCATACGTGCGAAATGAACGTGCTCGTCTATGAATCCTAATTGTGTTGTGAGTTTCTCCAGAATATTTCCAGGAAGTGAAAGAATATCCGTAAATAGATGTAAATGCAAACCGCCCCGTAGGCATAAACTTCATGTGTAGGCATGTCTATTTGTGGATGCGGTTTGAACGTTTTTACCTATCCTAAATAATCCTTGCTCCTGTAGGGTAAACTAGTATTCCGAATCGAAAACTTATTGACCGTTTCCCTGTCATGAAAACTTTTTCCCTGAATTGTAAATGAATTTGGTTGGTGAAACGCACATACTCACTTACCACTTACCAAGTTACAGCGTGGTCGAAAACATTTCCTTCTTCGTTGGAATATTCACTGACAAAAGTATTCCCTACTGAATTGGTAGTGTAGTGATTCACTTGTGTGGAGTCCATTGTTAAAAACTACTAGGTATAACTTGGCCCTTTTGTTTATTTTCCATTGATCTGTCCAACTTTTCTAAAAAGTTTTTTTTACATTTTCAACCTACATTGTTTTTCCAAAACGCATTAAGAATTCTTTCAAGGTCTCAATGAACGAAAAAGTTTTTATCTGAAAACAGTATTTATATTCATTACTCATTGTTTTTTTCTTCTATCTCAAATACATTGGCCTGTTCAAATTTTTTCTTAAAAAGTAATTTTGATGTGTATATTCCGTAAGCAAAAAAATAATTCACTGAATGCATTCATTTTCTTTACCAAAAGTTATTAGATTTGCATTTCTCCGCTTGTTATATTCTTGTGGTTTTTACTGGTTGCCAGTTTGTCGGCTCAGAGAGAAAAAAATGGTTGTAAACTTTTTCATAAAATAAAGAGAGAAAATTATTCAACGTTGTGTAGCTTCCGTTTTCCATATATTTAACATGAACTTCTAGAATCACAAGAAACAAAAGGTTTTGTTGCATTCAATACCACACTTCATGTATTTATGTGAAGTCTACTTTTTCTACTCCACAATTTACGCAAGTGAACTGCATATTTCTTTTGATTCCACTTTCCACCCTTTTTTCCCTCTGGGATAAGTAGGATTGTGGGAATGATAACGTATTAAAATAAGAAATTTGTCAGATGAAGAGGAGTTTATGTACACAGGCTATGAATTATTTGGGTTTCTTCTCCCTTGCTTTATCTCCTTCATCATTGCACTTCATTTTTTTCAGGATCCTCATAAAATTTCTCTTTTTACTTTCATTTATCCTGTAGTGAATCATCTGAAACATGTGGAAGTATGTATATTCCCTTCGGTAGTGTATTATCAGCTGTAAACGTCAAAAATTAGGAAACTCACAAAAAAGTAATGGTGCTCAGATAGGAGAAATCTAAAACAGATGTGAAAACACTGTACCAGATACAGATCAGTAATAAGTTACAATTCTTTCATTTATTGTTAGTACTCAAATATCCACTGCATTATCTTTTCCAACTGGGAATGAGCTACGATGCGACATGCGATAGTTTATTCGCATTGAACTGCATTTATGAGGGTGACCATGAGCGAAAGTCCTTATTCACACTATAGTATAGTCTTTTTTTTAGAGCGAGAGTATAACATGGTGCAATGTGTATATTTCTATTTTAGGTATCATAAAGCAGTGCAATAATCAAAGAAAACAGAAGAATCATTTATTAAAGTCAGGAAGATAGAGCGCAGTGGAAAAATGTATGTATGGAGTTGTGTGGATGGATATCAAGCAAGAAAACAGTATTCTTCCATTTAACAGTCTACAATTGGTAGTCTGTCATATTGTTAGTGGAATACGTCACACTAGATGATAATCCTCTGGAAAGAATTTTTGGGTGAAAGTTAATAATACATAATATTCGGCTTGGGTGCCTTGAAAGGTTTTTCTTTGTGGATTTTTTGTGTGCTTCGCAAGTTCATTCATATAAATAAGTTATCCCGTAAACACTGTTTTTATTTTCAGAGTTTATATCCCAACTGGAGTAAAACGTATTCCTTGGGTAGTCGTTTCTCAAATGAAACCGAATTTCTGTGTTGAGTATGATGCAGCGTGTTTGGAATTTTGTCGTAAAAATTTCTACTGAGTTGCTGTTTGGAGTCCCAACAAGCAGCCGAATGGATTGTTGTATTTGAAATACAACTTTTAAGCTCACCTAAATGCAGAAAATATGTGTACATTTTTAGTGCAATATACCGGGCATATTTTAACGACTATATTAAACTGTTTTTTAGAATAATTAGTTCTGAAATGCTTGGAAATTTCAATATTCTCTACGGTTTTAACACTGTTCATGGCAGGTTATTTGTACAAGAAAAGTGGGAAAAACATGTTTGATCTCGAACCTACGACTGCACTTCTTTGTGTACTTTGTCATAAATGTTCTTTTCTTCAAATAAAGGTATTGGAAAATGGGACAATTTTAATAATTCACACTAACATTCTCAGTCTTCCCCAAAAGATGTATAATTTAACATGCGAAGGACAGCTTCTGTGAAGCTAATGTGAAATTCACTTCTACCTTCCGTTTTGACAACGTAGCAGAACGTTCTTCTTTCATAATATTATTCTCCGAAAATAGATTCAATTCCGTTCAATTGATACATTCGAAAAATTGGGAGAAGTGTCTCATTTTATTTTATTTTACAATATGACAAATAAACGTCTCGCTCGTTACGTTTCATGGAAAGGCAATATGCAATTTAAAATGATTGCTCTTCTAAAAATCTTGTCCTCGTTTTATGCCTTTTGACAGAACAGTCAAATTTGTCAGGTAGAAACTCGCAAAATGTTATATATTAAAGGGCAATCACATTTTACTGCGACTGAATGCTGATGATGTCGTGAACAAAAATACAAAATGACAAGTCAATCTACTTCAAGATGAACACAGACTCCGTTCTCACAAAGGTAATAAGGAGAAAATGAGCGGCGGATGCTGGCAACCATTTTCTTGGTGATTTGCTATCCATTGTGATAAATGAATGAAGAAAGTATATTTTCCCAACTTTCTCTTCACATGATCTATAGCCAAGTGCTGAGAATTGATATTACAATTACATACCTTGGAAAAGTCCATTATGTTCAGAAATATTGCTCCTTTTGTGGAGCTTATTTAGGTAGCGCAAAGTGGTGCAATATTTTCTATTGCTACAATCACAAAGTCCTTGTAGAAAAAAGTACCATTAAGACTGCTTCGTATTTTTTACTTATTTTTCTCCCCTCGAAGACTTATATTGTTGTCGTATGAAGGTGTACTAAATAAATAGGCTTTAACAACAATATGGAAAACAGCTTACGTGTGCTCGCCCATATTCTCATGCTTTTCTAAGTTCAAATTCATGCTTATACCGACAATGAGTTAACTGACGATGAGTGAGTACACAGACAGAAGCTTTCACAGAGTGTTTATATTATGCAGCCTCGATTCGACATCAAATGTCACCTTTGCATTATTTACTGTTCACCTCACCTTCTACGCCACGGTGCACTTCGTCGAAAGGGAGTAAACGAATCAACTATAAAATTGTTTTGTGTTTGAAAATTTTATGAAGCTTAACGTGATAAAATATTTGCAATTTCCGTAAAAGATAAAGAAAATTTGAGCCTAGCATCTCTCTGTCATTTTTATAATAATGATGATGTTCACGGCTAAAGTTGAAGAATAGGTCGAAATATAATAAGCGCAAAATTTAAATGCATGTGAGCACTGACTGACGTACTTATTCATCCTTTCAAACGTCCTCTCAATCATGTAAATTTTACGGGTGGATGCAAGATGTCGTCTTTTGGTGATCAAAGGGTTTTCGTCTGCTTAGCTGAATTCGAGTTTTGAAACGCAGGAATTTTCGTGGCGTTATANAAATTTTACGGGTGGATGCAAGATGTCGTCTTTTGGTGATCAAAGGGTTTTCGTCTGCTTAGCTGAATTCGAGTTTTGAAACGCAGGAATTTTCGTGGCGTTATATTATTATCAGAGTAGGATATATCTGGCTATCGTTAGTAAATTCATAATACGTAGTCGTTAGCCATTGAAATTCGAGCACGTTTTCTATCATATACCATCCGTATCTTCTCTGCCATCGTGCACCCATTCTTGGGGCAAATGTCCAATTTCGGAAACTCATATCTCTGCATTCATTCACTATCTTTATGTGCAACACATAATTTCTTTCAAAATTATCAAATCCAGCAATATATTCTCCCCAAAATACATGTCATGAGTAAATTAACTAACACAATTTATTATCCGGATTCCAGGTTGAAGGTAACATTCTCCTGTATGATGGACCTCTCCAAGTTTCCCCTAGATCGGCAAAAGTGCACAATGGAGGTGGCAAGCTGTAAGTGGCAATTTTAATTAAAAGTGTTCAAGATTTTATCTAACAGTAAACATTGAGACGTTGGTTTGCAAACATGTCTTTATGTCGACATCGACTCGGCAAGTATTGATCTCAGGGAAAAGTGAAAAAACTTTTTTTAAAGTACGTTATTTATTTATTTATGAAGTTTATTTGATTGGAAATTGCAGTTTCAAAGACTGTCGAGGAGCTCATCCTAGAATGGAAGGATAAGGATCCAATAACCACTGGAAACTTGGGCATGTCTCAGTTTGAAATGACGAAAATATCTGCATCCAAATGTCACGAATCTTTCCAGATCGGTGCGTGCACATAGAGTTGAAAAATCTTGTAATCTCTTATCTTCTCCTTTCTCCAACCACTAGTTTGTTTACAACAACCGCTTCTCCTCTTACTACTTACACATGTAATGTTTGGCATGATATCTGATATTGATTTTACATTTAGAACGTTTTTATCCACTCTCATGGGGAGAAACCCAGACACACAAAATCAAGTTTCTCACGTATTCATTATGTATGTTATCTAAATTGAGAAAAAAAGGACTCTGACCTCCATCCTTTTTCTCACTGGAGGGAAGGCTTACAAAAAAAGACAGTCTGTGGTAGCCCCCAAAACATGGAAAATTCCCACGAGAACTGAGCAATCTGCAGTAGCTGGAGAAAAAAAAACGAACAAAACCACAAGATCCTTTCTTTCTATGCACAAATCTAATATCCTTCCAAATAAACATTCCATAGTTGTATGCCACAAACTCTTGTATAAAGTTACTGGACAAGAATGTATTTATAAAAAGCACGAATGTGGCTGAGCACTTGCAAGGGTACCCTTAGGGTGATTCCGACCATAGTACATGTGCTGTCTATGTATAAGCTCGTATTCGTGCCGACGATAACCTTCCATTGATTTAGTGGTACTACATGTCTATGACCATTAGTTTGAAGCTAGTCAACTGCTAAGGTCAATCTGTGTGTCCCATTTATTTTAATCTTTCTAGTTGGTCACGGAGTGGTTGTCATATTACATAGAATCCCCAGTATAAATTCATTTCGGAGAATTTATTCAAATAATTCTTATTTTTTCATGTGTAAGTGAACATGTAATTTTTAAGCGACATACCAAATACGACGGATCAAAATCATTCAACTAGAAACTGAATAGAAAGTCTCAAACCTATTGCTGGAAGGATACCTATCATTTCCAACTATTTTGTTGTGAGCTGCTGCACCAAGCAGAGTTGTACAATGTTATAATTATCCATTTGCGCTACTCATTTCCCGACAAATCTGATCTACTCATGAGTGCAATTTTGCCTGACTGCCCACTCATTTAATGAATCGAAACAAGTTCTGGAAATAAAGCGTTCACATGAATACGATACAATACGATAGAAAATCTGTTCATAAATGCGATGAACCATGCAAGCATGAACTGCAAATAGAAATGTAGGCTGAAAATAATGGAAGAAACAGCTGGAAACATGATCACTCTCGAAGTCATCTGGACATTGACTAACTGACCTTTCAATTTAGTCATATTGCAAGAACGATACGTTCTCATCCTCACTCAAGCAATCAACTTAAAAGGTTCAATTTACCGTTGCAATTTCTCTTAAAACACGAATCTTGTCAAGTGCACCCTTAATAGAGTCCATATTGTAGAAAACATGTCATTGTCTAGCATGCACTTGATTCGAAACGCACTTCATAATCCAAATGGAAAGAAAAGTGTTGGCGAAGGGAGTCAAGCGGAAATCTAATATTTTTATATTACGTAACATCAGCACTAATAATATCACCCGGAGAGAGAAAGCTTTGTCGCTTGATATCATTTAATATCATGTCATGTTCCATCTAGATAGCCTGCCATTCCTTTTATACTTCATTGAATCTTTTTTGTTTTTTTCCTTCTCTAATGTTGGCATTTTAGGCAACTACAGCTGCCTCGTTGCAGAGTTCCACTTGTACAGGCTTTTGGGTTTTCATCTTGTCCAGAGCTATTTGCCCACGATCTTGATGGTGGTCATTTCCTGGGTCTCATTCTGGATGGATGTCAACTCCGTTCCTGGACGTGTCACTTTGGGGATCACAACACTTCTCACGGTCTCTTCAAAAGCCACAAGTAAGTTAGATTAGATTGCAACAAAGAGAAAAAGGTCGTTATGATTTTTTTGTAAAACAAAAACTACGAAAAAATGCTATCACAATTTGTTCATTTTTTCTTTCCAGTGATGTGAGCTGAAACAAGATCACATTGCTCTAAAGAAATCATTTTTACTTGATGGGAATGACAAAGTAGCTGTCTGTCTAAAAGTGAATCATGATGATCTCATAAATACCTTTGTTTTTATTGGATTTTCTTAAGATGTTCCATTCTTTAGATTTAGTTTTAGAACCCACTGTCTCATTTTTCTTTTATGAGATCTTACAATTAGATCAGTATGGGACAGGGGAAACGACCTTACCCAGAACCATTTCCATATTGCACGCATGATATCTGTTTGTATATTTTAACGTAGTTAGAAAATAGCGTTGTGTTATAAATAAACAATAAGAATTTTATTGGGTTGGTGAAAAGACTATAAAAAAGCAATTAGATATACTCAACGTTATTTCAAACATAAATGGGAATGCAATGTTTTATGCATATCATGAGCTGCCATAAATATCTAGTTATTCTATAAATAACCTTGCAAAAAATGCAAGGAAGTGACTTTTGTTGATTTATAGAGAAAATTTGTACAGTAAATTACATTTATTTTATTTGTCTGGCTGTCACACCCAAATGACTATCATCCATTCCCGCACCCACTTATAAAAATTTGAGAGGAGTGTTTTACCAATTCCTTTTTTCAGACATTCAAGAGAACATAGAATCCAGTTATGTGAAAGCTATCGATGTGTGGATGGGAACGTGCACAGGTAAAACCATAAGGATAACAAAATCTACTTGTGTTAACGCATTCATTGTCCGTTTTATTTATTTCTTCTGAAAATAGAATAGTAAACTTGTTTATAAAAGCTTTACTTCCTTCAAGCCAGTTAATTTTTTTCACCAGTTTTTAGCCCTTTAAAGAACGAGTGCTCTTCCAGTCTAGACATTGCCGGTAGGGAAAAATGTGAAATAAAAGGTTAAACTATTTATATATCCAAAGGTTGATGAAGATTTTCACTCGCGTAAAATTATTTTCTTTGAGATTGACAATTATGTCATACTCTATAAAACCTTTCGTAATAATAGTTTCTCTATAATAAGCGCTCAACTACATTTCTCCAATGCATTTTCCTGGTCTCTTTGTTCTCAATTTGTTTATTACCGTAGCATAGCATAACTCGGAGAGAGAAGCTGACAAAAACGAGGTTGTAAAATGATTTATTTTTATTGTTTTTCCAACACAGCATTCGTATTTTTAGCTCTGCTAGAATTCACCGTGGTCAACTATCTCTGGAGAAAGGAATGCTGCCGCAAATTTCGTCAAGCGAAAGCCGAGCACAACAGCTGTATGGAGGGTTTGGGGAATAACGCGGATAATTTGGGCATGGGTCGCTCTCTATCCGGCCATTCGATGGTAAGGTCTTATAGACAAAAGTCCAGCCTGAGTTGTGCTAAAAAGCAAAATAAAACACTCCCTTGTACACCACAGCAAAAAAGTAAAGCACATGGTTTTCCTAAAACCAGAAAATATTTTATACTGTAGAGACAAACAGAGGTTTTTACACACTACTAAACAGAAGCCTTGATTTTAGGCTTTTATTTTTTTCACAGGACGCCTATCCCAACATCACTTTTGTTATTAGAAAAAGATACGAATGAGATACGATATAAGATGAGATTTTAAACATGTATGTGTACTCTTGCTCTATACATCATCCCTCTCAGAAGCCATGCCGGATGGTGAATACGCCATCCGCATGTGCTTTCCGTTTATTACGTGAATTCTCTACATGCTGATGATGTCGCCTCGTTTTCATCAAAATAATCATAAGGCTTTCAGTAAACCCAAAACAATATGAAACGTTAGGAGGATAAATCGTCCTAAAGATACGAGACATAGCTCATATCCGAGTTAAAGTGTTCTATTTTCTATGCTTTGTCCAAGTATTTCCTTTGCAGTTGCCCCTTTTCTATAGAATTTCCCCATACACGGCTACTACTCCCTCTTCACATTTTTTCATCCTCTTAAGACACACATATATATCACTACGCTTTTCCCACTCCACTTTTTCATTCTGTGGAGATGTGTTGGGGTAAAGGACCATGTAAATGGTTCTTTTGTGAAAGCATAGTCCCCTACTTTATTGCCGGTGACAGCGGCAACAGGAAATAGTACTTTGTTCACAAGTGGAAAATAGACTGCACTTTCAAGCACGGTTTTTTCCCCTTTTTTTAAAAAAATAATATAAAAATCTATCTATCCTATTCAACGGAAACGCTTACACTTTATCCGAAATAAAAGCTCGGTGAGCATAATCTTCAGATAGTTGTATATCTTTTTTCGTGGTAAAATATAATTTTATGCAGTTCATTGCGCGTGTACTTAAACAATTCTCCCATTTCTACTCCTTTGTCTCTCTGACTGAATCACTCTTTTTGTTGTGTACAGATGCGAGAAAAACTGGACAACTCATTGGACAAGAACCATGTGGAAACAAGTTTCATGCAAAATTCAAACCCGCATTTTTTGAGCGTGGTGGACCAACCCGTAATCCCTGTGGAAGGGATAAACGTCATGGAGCCGATTGCAGCTTTTGCTGGAGCAGTCCAAGCCAAGGCAATGCCCAACTATAAGGAGAGAGCGAAGAACATCGACGAAACGTGCAGATTCCTCTTCCCTGCGGCATTTACAGTCTTTGTCATTATTTATTGGAGTTACTATCTCGCCACGTAAAGTTTTATGTCCAGCATGATTTTATAAAAAAACGGGATGTGGATGGGTTTTCGAGGTTTTGCTCCTTTTTTACGGCTCTCCATGTGAAAACTTTTTTTGGACTATGTGTAAAAGTAAGTAAGTAGCAGTATAAAGATAACACGAAAGGGGATGAACAAAAGGAACTCTCCAACATGCGAAAATCTACATACATACATGAGTTTCGACTCATGAGTAGACAGTTGGCTAATAGAAAGTTACACTGGTACATAAAAATGTACTTTATATAGACGTAATAAAACATATTTTTTGGATGTGAAAGAGTATAAATCCTTTTAAAAAAAGTCATCGTGTGTGTATGTTCGTAGCTACAGAAGGTAAGGCACTTCTTCTGGCAAGAAAACGCGATTCTCAGTCATAAAGCAATCAGTGCTGCCGGAAAAGCAAGATGACCTCAAAGTCGGATTTGTAGTTTTGTTGCTTTAAATAAATAAGTACAATAGCGGATATTGTTTTTACTTTAGTTGTTTATTTTATATGTGCACCTTTCTAAATGTCAGTGTCACCGGATCAAATCTAGGCTATGGCTATAAAGAAGGAAACAATGTCATTTTACGAAACGAATATTACTACCTCTGCTCGAGGTCCTCGTCGTGTCTAGTTTTGCGGCTACTTTCAAACTTTTCGAGGTCAGATCATGACCTTGCGTTACGTATAAAACATGCATACCAGTAAAATTACACGTATAACGAGAAAGAAAAACGGAGAATATGGGTTCGCGCCAAGATATAAGTTTTGATGCGACTCATTGGAAATTCCATGCATACGTAAACATAAATATTACACGTACCACTTTTATAGAAGTAGATTTAAGGTGACTGGGGACAATTTACTGAGATCATTTGTCCTTTGTGTATGGACATCATCAAGGGGATCAAGAGGATGAGGTGGTTTTAGGCTGACTTACATAATAAATTTGAAAAATATGAAGAGATATCTCGGTGGAATATGGTGTGGGAGCGGAAAATAGGATAGGGCTACAGTTAGTGAGAGCAGACTTGAGTGCACATGTGGCTGCAGAGGATCATTCCTTTTTTATTTGATTGTCGAGGTAGAGAGAACTATAGTCGCATAATAATGATCTTGTACGGTAGGATTGAGGACAGTGGCTTGATATTTTTTTCAAATGTAAAACACAGCCTAGTGCATGGTGCAGAATGATTTCAAATTGAAATGACTACACACGCATGCTTCCACTCCATTCCCTTTGAATTATATCGCACATATAACAATTTAACAACGAGAGAAAGAATATTATAAGTTGTATTAATGTGATGTGTCTATGTTGAATTGAGCAATCATGAAAATTAACATGTGATAATGTCAATTACTATATGAATTAATGTTTGTCGATACAAAACTTTTTTATCAAATGGGAAAGGGATAAGGTATAAAAATAGTGAAAGGATTATTCTTTATCATAACTACGACTCAAATTACCGTCACTCTCTTGTATAGACAGGTGTCAGGTAGGTTAAGTGGAAATGTTAATAAAATACAAACAACCATTAGTAGAGTGTTGATGTAAAGGCTTTGTAAATGAAAGCAGCGGAAATCCTATGAGCGTATAGGCTTTCTGTATGGTATTCAATTCTAATTAAAAACCGGTAAGTAAACTATCATGTTCTCGTTGTGATCCCATATTCATACATGATAAAGTAGTAGGCACGTTATATCATATGCAAATACTCAACCTTCCGGTAACGGGATTTGGGAATGTATACTAGTAAAACTACTTGTAGAAGATTTTATTTAATTGTAAAAAGAAAAGAGGCTTGAGGGTATAAGCCGAAACGCCAAAAAAAAAGAATTCCTCAAAGGAGGCTTGTTTTAAAACATTTATTAAATATTTCTGTAATTAACTTCCAGATAAATTTGCAAACAATATAGTCTCATATCCCATCGCATATCGCAAGAAAACGTGTTGTTTCGTGTTGTTTACTATGCTTTTTGCGCATCTACGTGTATTACCAATCGATGATCAAATTCGTCCAAATTACTAACCATATTTGATTCATGATAATGTGGATTTTGGATAAATATTTTAATATAGTAATCTAGTAAACAATACACGTAAGCAACATCACGATATTTATTTGCTGTACATGAAATAACATTCAGGGCTGTACGATACGCATCTTTTTCAGTAATGTTTTTATCTCTTTTTACTTATCAGTTCGTGGGCAATTCAAAATCCATCAAAATGCTTGATTCAACAATGCTGACGTAAATAAGTTCAAGGTATGCTATCACAAAAAATATAAATAAATAAAATTGTGTTATACACAAGTCGAGTGAGACATTGTAGGTGAGTTTGACATACATCTTCAAATCTTAATGCATAACACAGTAGGTAGTATGCACTTAAACCTACATTACTATACCAGTCCCCTCGAGTAGCAAGAAGCACGAACACAATTTCCATTTCCCCAGAGAATTAAGTAGTTTACCGGAATCGAATCGCAAACAGCAAATGTAGTTAGTTTTGCGCGTGTTAATATTCCAGAAACTATTTGCTGAAGAAGTTGAAACGCAAATTTCAATATAAAATGCGTGGTGTAGTCACTTCTTCGTGTGTAGATTATATTTAACTTTATAACGTAGTACGTACTAGAGATTCGAAAACAGCTTGTTGTAAAAATTATGTAGATCATAAATCGTGTTTCGAATATTATCATACTCAATTTTATGTATCGATCAGAGAAAGGGCCCGTTTGAAACAGTATTGATCAGATGGGTCCCTAAAGTTCGTTACTCAAGTGGACAGCGATAGTGTGAATTGATTTAGATACAAATCCCTCAATTTTGTACCTTCCTGTTTCGTAGTTTGTGAATTAACCTTGATGAATTCAGTTCAAGTCAGATAATTCTTAACTACTATAAGGAAGTTTTGTTGTTATATAATATTTCGTAAAAAGGTAATATTTTTAAGGTAAATGTAAGATTATATTGTAGCTTGTTGTTGAATCACACAAACAAATAATTTAATTATAACCCGTGTCTGCACAAATAATAGCACATTTAAATATTAAGTATTATTTTAAGGTAAATATTCACATGAACATAAACATACATAATACAATGCATGTTTGTAAATATGCATTACCTTTAATGCATAAATATAACATGCACACAAATTGAATAATGTTCGGTGCTATGCAGGTACTCACATAGCTGATTATGTATTCTATTTAAATTACTCATACCATAGTGGCATGCTCACTCATACACACAAAGAAAATTTACTTATTTGTTTTTTAAAAAAATCTTTTTAAGAAAACATTTGCTTGCAAGGTAAATTTTTGATTAAGTTTACAAAAGTGCCAAATTCTAGTGGGCATTGTTATATTTTACAAAACGCAGGTAAGCAAAATTCTAAAATTCCTGTAATACTCCTTCGCATCAAAAGTCTACCGGAAGCGGTTTTAAGATTTCATGCTACCATATAAGCTACGGTACGTACCTCATTAAAATGAAATGTCATTATTATAAGTTTAACTTACATGTATTAAGGTCGCTAGCTATACGATGTAAAACTATAATTATAAAATTAAAAATATGTAACAGAAATGATGCTATGATCAGTACATATATGTAGAAATTGTTGGGTGCCAAATGAATTTACTGACCAATTGTGTTTAGTACGATACGTGTGAAAATAAAATATGATATTACGATATGTTCCATAAACACTAATACCAGTTTATCAGCATATTTTCGAATGGATATACGCTGTCGTTTCGAGTGTGCTTTCATAAAAACTAATCCATTGTCAGTCAACACGTAAATGGAGTGCTTATAATAAACTCAACACTCAACAATATCATGAGCACATGAAATGATTACACGTGCAGAAAAGCAGTCGCTGCCTGTGTTGATCTTGCACTCGACGGTAGACACTCTATTTGATGGAATCGGATCATACTCACTTCCATTACCTCAACAAGTCTTTCGCTTCTGTTTTCCTATGGGAAGTACAACAGTATAATATCAACTTTTGCTGAAATAGCATGAGTGATCGTAAATCTTAAATCATGACCATACTAATCCCAAAGCACATCACCTGACGAATCCATTACGGTCCTGATCCCATCATCTCTTCTGAAATTTTACATCCTTTGTCAGTGAAACAGTATCTCGTCCTTTTACAAGCTTGTGTAATTCCAGCAACCACTTTACTCTCAATTTTTAAAGGTAAGACCACACCCCAGCCGCTCCAATCTTTGGAGAGAGTATCCCGATTGTACTAAAAAATTTAAAATTACTAAAACTATTACACGTTTCTGCTTTACATCCCATCGTAAACGAATAATAGTGGTAAATTGGCGAGCTGAAAGCCTCGTAATACGGAGAGCCCTAGTTGCATGATATCCTTTTTCTACGAACATGCAAACTAAGCCTAAGCCTATCTACTTTTAATAGCAAACAAAACATTGGAACAATTCGGAGCTAAAATGAGACGGTATACAAAAATCATGAATTATAAAAACGGCAGTTTCAGTTTACACCCTTGCTTTAAAACAAAAGCAAATTATCTCATAAAGCTTAATTAAAACATACAATATCACAAAATGAGAGAACAGTCATAGCTTTAATTAATGTCACAAAATCTCATTACTTTAAACGATATAAGCGATATGTTTGGGGAAAATGTTGAAGTGGAATTAATATCGTAAAATTTCTTTCATGTTGGTTAACGTATATTATCCTTGTTTGTGATTCAGTCGTGCAATCGTTATAAAAACCTTATGACGAAGTCCTTCAGCTTCCCTTTTTGTCAGAAACAGCAATTAGCAAACATTACAACCCTTTTGGAAACTGCTTATTTACACTGCTAACACTAATTATAATCTGTGTGTAGAAGAAATTTACGAATATATGTTTTTATCACATCTACTGATTTTTCCAATTGTATAATATTCTATTTAAAAGTTGTCTTCATAACTCATTCCAATCGTGTAAGGATAAAAATCCTTGCGGAATCATTAGTATTCAAGTTACCACCCAGTCTGTTTAATTCCCTTAAGTGAACCACACTACTCGAGTCCAGTTTAACTTCAGCTTTGAATCGATAAGAAGAGAAGAAGAATAAACAAAGCAAAAAAGGACGCAATTGGGACTAGCTGCATTTCCCCACTCGACGAAACAAGGTTCCTGATTTAGCCCACTGCAAATATGACTCCCATTTCGGAATGTACTTGTATCATGTCAGCCATAAAAAATGAAGCAATAATGTCATACCAGTATTCTCCCGCTTTTGCCCGTTATTAAATGTTGACAAGGAGCAGAATGCTTTCTCCTTACGACGAACTCCTTCCTCTTATCTTCTCTGAAACAAAATAGGAGAGTCGAGCAAGTGAAAAGTAAACAAAACTGGTTTACTTTTCCACAACCACTCCTTCCCGCACATGTAAGATATGATGGGATATAAACAATAACGATAATGATATGGATAAATGCCTGTTTGGTGTTATGCTCTGGTCGAGGAAATTGCTAATGGGAATTCGTAAACGACTTTTGGCTCATTTCCACAATATTGGCTTGCCTTCTATTATTAGCACACTATGCAGAAGAAAATGTACATTTAGTGTTAAACCAAACTACTCTTTTTCCTGTCCGCTCCAGTCACGATGACAAAGTATGTGTGCAGAGGATGTGCAAGTATTTTTTTCTCACAATCACGAGCCTCTACACAAGAGACGGTTCTGCAAAGAGAGAAACATATTTTTTCCATGGTACATAGTACATTGCTAATGTTTCTCCTGAGATACCTGACTTCATTCAATCACCCCCTCTTTCACCGCATTTTCATCTAATGTATTCATGTATTAGCTCATTTCACCTTCCCCTGATAGTCGAGCTGTCAGAGAGAAATTGGTGATAGCTATGTCCCTTATGTGCAATGAACTACTTCGAAAGATAAATATAAACTTATTGTTTGCATAGAAAACAAGTATATAATGTGCCATGAACATTGAATGTGTTGTGGATGCTTCTTCCAATGAGCACTGGGGATTTCCTCCAAATTTACATTCAAAGAAAACAACAAATAGCCCAAAGGAATATCTCTTCTCATCATTTATCTTTATGGTGTCCATAAATGGGTAAATATATGAAAAACATTTTATACATTTGCTTTGATCTTAATCAGACAATGTATAAATTTACTCACGCAAGTGTACAAAATACACAACTTGAATCTCCCTTATCCAAGAATTACAGTATTTAAAGGGGAATGGCATAAAATGACGTGAGAGATTTCGCAACTGAGAAGAGAGTATTTCGAAATTCTTATGCCATATAAAATGGCCTTCTCAAACTTTGTTAATTTGCTCTGTAGAATCGCCGGGATATGAGATCCCTCATTGAGCAAGAATGCATCGTCGGACAGAACAAGAAAGTTGAACGGTGTGACAGGACCAGATGGGATGTTAGATGATTTTCTAAGGCTGATTACATTTGAAAAGGAAAAAGTTAAACCAGAGAGAAAAAAGTGTTATGCATTTCCTTCACTCTTCCAATCCTCTGTTAAGGAGACATAGTCTGGACAAAGTTACTCCAACAATCTTTCTCCCACAAGACGTACGAACTACTGTCATTCATTTACGTGGCCAATTCTTTCATTTGCTTTATGGAAGCTTTGTCCTTTTACACTACATGATTAGTATTGCGGGCACAGCAGGTTGATGATCTGCTGCCAACTTTGTGTGTTGGTAATCAAACAAGCAAAAAAATTCCTCTTTTACGTTCACTGTGGCGATTTACGAGGAAATGGGAAAATCAACCACTGGTCTTTGGGCTAAAGGATGGAGTAATATAAAAGGCGTTCTAGGTTCCTGCAGAGATTTCCCCGGGTGGCAAGTAGGGCAACTGAAATGCATCTATGCCAAAGAAACGAATGAGGCGTGTGTGGACAAGTTTGAGAAAGATAGCTATGCTGAAGATATACATTTTGACGCAGTTAGACACTTCGAAGGAAAGTAATCGACTACGGTATCATCAGGAGGAGAAAGGTAAATAAAAGGAAATTAAATAAGATGAGTTCTGAAGATGAAAAAAACCATTAAGAGGCTTACTCAATGTTGTACTAGGGTTCAACCTCACGAACCTTCTCATTTCTACCTCTTCTTTAATGCCAAAGCTGGTGAGAAAATGAATGAAATTCGACCAATCTTATTTCAGGCTTTTATTTAGCGGATGCCCATTTTGTTTGTAATTGGTGGAGTTTCATTGATGATTCCTGAGAAACAACTTTCGGCATAACCACCTCTGGCTATTTTGGCTCCTTTTACAGTCTGAGAAAATGCACAAGGGAACTAATTTGTATTATTTCAGCTAGAGAAATTTGTGTACACTGGAAATACTAATCAGAAGCTGGTTGTTTTGAATTGCTTGTTATTTCTCTTTTAGAAACTAATTTTCTTTGGATATATATGGAACGTTGAACTTTCGGTTTTAGGCATACAATAATAATAGCCAAACTAATATCTAGTCACACAATATAGTTTGGTACTGCGTACTATTCGCATGTTAGTATCTCGTTGTTGAGTAAAAATAGAGGGATTGCGGAATTGCCACAAGACAGGAAAACCAAGTCAAACGAAACCTGGTGTAGCTAAAGAAAAACTTTTCGAGCAGCGACTTTATGGCTGATGCAAAGTAAAGGATCTCTTAAGGGTTAACTTTTACTTTTGGAGATGGAGCTTCAAACAGGTTTCCCCGAAAGCGAACGGAAGAACAGGAAGCATAATAACCCTACATAATACAACGAGTGGGCTTTGATCCAGCCAGATGCTGCTTGCTTTTATTGAAACGCTACGAAGTCTATGAATTGGGGTCAATGTAGATTTCATGTGAAAAGTTTAAAATGATATTTTCGTTTTTCTATGATATAGTTGAAGTATTTTCGTAAATTTTATTCCAAACATTAAATAAGTTAAGACATCCGGTGTCCGACAAACTTTTTCCATAAACGCGGGTGGGGTGAATTGCGTGATCTTGAGAAGAAGAAAAAAACAGCTTAAAGTGTGCGAGGATTGGTATAAGCTTCCCGCACAACTTACAATTTTCTTGTCTCCCTCTTGAAATGACAAGAAAAACGATGAACTGACAGCTTACTTGTGTATACATGTACATACACTAATCATAGTATAAATCTATAGGGAACTTCCGCTCAAAATAACACAATAATACAAGGGGAAAGTTTTCTCGTTTCTTTTGTCAGCGTTGCGTTGTTGGTAACATCTACATTCTATCCTTCTCGTCATCGTCTTAAAGTCATCATCACGAAAGAAGGCGGATCAATTGACTCGAATGTGCAGTACACAATGTATGAGCTTGGAACACTCACTCCAAATTTTTTTTCGCTCGAGTGTGGCTTTCTCCAGCAAAATAAGCAACTTCTTCAAGAATAAAAAATATCTTGCATGCCACACTTCCATATATTATATACATCATATTATTTTACATGTGCACACTTACCCACATATGATTTCAAGCATCATCAGCGCTACAGTATCAATTCTTGATTCAAATGGGTATCCCAAAGCCGTCTTGAACGTATTACAAGTCTCTTTTTGTAATTTTTCTAGCTACTGGTAAAAAATTGTAGAAGAAAAGTTTTCTTTGCGAGTGCAACCTTAAGAAAGTAGGATTAGTTTCCTGTGTTGCCTTTCCCAGGCTACTTTGACAGTTTGATTATGTTTCCGTCCCTCTTGTTCCTTTTTCCACAATTGCCGATTTCACTCCTTCTCCAGCTTTGTGAAAAGTATAGCTGGCAAGTAAAAACGGTGGTTTGGTGTTAGGAGAAAAGTGATGCTAGGAGTATTATTTTATTCTTTATTTTCCAGTCATATGAGAGAAAATGGAAAATTGCTTACAGCACAAGGCAAGAACTTGGTGCAGCAACGACATCACTCTCCTTCTTTACCCATTTAGCTAGTTAGCATGTAAAAGTACTCACGAAGGATGTTTCACTATATATGAGAAAGTTGAAGTATCTAATTGTAATGCAAGCAAGAACTAAGCTGGGATAAAAGCCAGTTAAAATAGGGAGTAAAGAATGAAAGCGACTTTCCCTGGATTATATATGCAGTCCAAAATTTCATACGTCTCTTTGTGCTACTCTCATAGAAGCCATAAAGGTAGCTGTTCAAAGAATATAGAGATCTTCCCACTTTCCACGTAATCGATACTTTACTTGGCTCGAGTACTTGTTTGTCTTTATTCACGGTACAAGTTTAACGAGGATGAAGATGGAACTGGAAAAAAATGAGTTGGGATGAATGAGGAAAGCCGGGGAAAGTAAGGGGATATGATATACTAGTGATGCTTCACTTTCACCTACTCGCCCTGGCTTTTGTTTTGATTGATGGATGGGCTGAGGATGAAGGTTGTTTTGTTTTTTCGTGGTTAACCAGCAGGAGTGGGATCGCAGGTTTATTCTCAGCATGTCTGCTGAATGTATATGCACGTAATTCAATGTTTGCTGAGCCACGTCTTCCTTTGTTTCAGCTGAAAAGTCGTTCCCTGAAATGGTCTAACTATATTTTTGAAGGAAATTACACGGAAAACATCAAGGCATCTTTTTCCACCTCAAAAGCCCCATTTTCTAAATTCCATGTGGCAAGCTGAGAGCTATAGGTTTTGTTTGCTGTTTGCTAAATCTATGCTATGTACAAAAGAGTGCATTTGTTTGGAAAGTAAAGTTTGCTGGGAAGGTAAACCTGTTGCAACGTAGTTTCCATTTTATAAAAGTTGCTCTTTGGGCGAGCAAAATTATTACGATTTCCACACACACGTTCATTTTTCATGCATTCGATGTTACTATTAAATTCACAAGGAAATTTACTAACGTGATAGGTAGATCGTCAAGTTCTAAAGTAATGACAGAGATGACTTGAATGCTATTACTGTTTTTGGATGGAGGCTGGAGGTATTGTAAATGGAGTACTTTTTGAAGGACTTTTTTTTGTACGCGTATATAAATGGATTAATTTAAGGCATTACATCTACATTGCTGCATTCCCCCTTTCCTCGAACTTATCTAGAGGACAGTAAACTTTTAGAGGATTATATTATCGTCCTTCAATGCTTCACTAATTACACCTTATACATAATGGATACCACAGAGACAAAGCTATCCTGGCATTGTGTGGTTGACTAGAATGAACACGTCACATTCCCTCCCAAAGTAAGTCCTACCTTCTTCAACTTCCATCAGGATATTTCCTGTCTTTCTCAATTACATATACAGACTCAACCCTAATGATTACTGTCGCATAGAAATATGCTTTATTTCTTCCTCCATTTCCAACTAGTTGTGTTTCCACCCGGAGATGCAATAATTTGCACTGCAACACAGAGAAGGTATAGAAAGTAGAACCATAGGACATCATACGCATGCATACATGGACATCTTTACACACCTTTATCAATCAACTAGGTATTTCATGGAGGTAACTTCATTCTATAGATGTAAGCACTAAACTTTTTCCATGTATCTTCTTAGTTAATTCAGTTAGCTTTCAAAAGCTAGGGTAACTCATTTTACAAAATTGAGTTCCAAAGTTGCAACCAAAGTTGCAAGTATCTCATGCGCTTACTTTCATTTCCTCAAATAAACATCCTGAAAATTGTCAGTAGTGTAAAAATGTGTCCTTCTCAGTAGTGCACTACACTATAGTGTTAGGACGCAGTTTTTAAAAGCGTGTACACATGCAAACAACTACCCGAAAGGGACATGATAAACCATAATAGTACAGACAGAGATAGTGGATAGGATGGAATAAAGGGAAAGTGCATTCATGTAGATTGTGGTAAAGTAGGACTCTTACATTTTGCCATCATTACAAAAAAGGGGGTATGCCGACCGAATATTAAACTGGATTGGGTAAAAGACCCTCTACGTAATTCTCCCTCTTGCCGTTTTCCTCTTATCTTTGAAAAAGTTTCAGATCAATTGCTCTCGATTTAATTTACATTTTGCATACTTATTATCTGTACAGCCATATTATTCCTCCCCCATGCTTACCACAGTTTAGGAAATGAAACCTTCCGAAATACTTACTCCATTCTTGCTGGGTTCTTCCCCACTTTCTTCATAAATGCGGAGTGTGTACTTTTTATAATATCAAACCACTGTAAGCATTGAACCATGCCTTCTCTGATGACTTTATTCGGATGCTTTTCCTTTCTCTCAGTTTCCTTCCTCTTTCCGTCCGGATCCTTTTCCTGAGCAAACATGCCACACATGTTCGTTACAGCAAACTTTTACTCACTCAAGTTCACCTTTAGCTTGGTATGTTTCATTTTTTTCTGGCAATGCTCCACCTCCAGAAAGGAAACAGAGGTTCATTTTTTCTTAGTGAGTTAATGTGCCCACTCCACCTCTTCTACTTATTACGATCTGCAGGGATTTCTTCGAAGGATCTTGTGCACTTTTTCCTCCGTCTTATTAAAATGATAAAAGCTCTTCTCCAGAAATAACCTCCTGGGAGGAAATCATCATTTTTTAAGAAGTTTTCCAGATGCACTGGGACTGGGACTTAAAGGAAGGGTCAGGAAAAGGGGTTATAATATTTATTCGCGACATGACACTACGCTTAATATTTGTGCGGTGAGGATGCAGGAGATGTAATATAATTCACTATACAAGTGCACCACCACCCAAGTAAATCTTGGGAGTTTATGGGAAAAGCCTTTCCTCTTAGAAGTAGATGACTTTGCAAACAATCGTCGAATGTAATTTCTTCGCAAGTGGCTCTAACTGGTACATGCCACTTTGTACTTGAGTAATGATCCATTAAAGTGAGCAGTGGTATACATCAGCTAATGCGATCACACCACAAGGTGGCCATTTTCTTTCAAAAATTTATTACACTTTTTCCATTTTTTACAGACATATACAGGATATTTGAAGCTATAGAAGGAGTGAAATAATTTTTTTGGTTTATATATTATCGATAGCATTACAATAGAATTGAAATATTTATGACGTAATAATTTCTCGTCATTGTCTACACACAGAACCAATATTGTTCAGGAATGTGAGAATCATGTACATACAAACCACTTGTATATATAGTAGGCTAGTAGGTAGTTGTTATATAACTAGTTATTTTTATAATTCACACCACAATCTCATTTCACAAGTAGATCATTACTCTTCTTCTCTTCTTTTGCTGACACATCTACCCTTATAAAAGTAGTTAGAGGGGTGAGTATAAACTGTGTACCTACATACTTTACTGAAGATACTTTCTTGTCAGAAAAATAAGTATGTTACATTCACCAGAACCCGAACCACAATTCATCTCAGCTGAGCCTTAAAACCGTAATGTAAAGACTATTTTTCACATTCCCATTTTAAGTACGTCATGCAAACCCATAAATCATTCATGCTGACATATTATTAGATAGAAATAACAGGTGGGTGGAGACGACCAAGTTCCGGTAATGCAATACCATTCAACACAAAAGTTTGTTACACATATGTATCGTGATTTTCAAGAAATTCTAGTGAATAGAATACATTTGATGTAAGTATGAATGTGGTAATCAATTTCACTGGATCATAGTGTGGCAGAGTGTAAATTTGAGTTTAGATTATGCACCTCCGTCGAAAGCTAAAATGAAAGTATGAACGCATTCCTTAGGCGTGCACTCAAGAAATTAAAAGTATGCTAATGATGATCAATTTCAGCGGAAGAAGGGATTTCATGAAAATTTCAAGTAAGGCACATATACTTTTACTAGTTACAAGAAGTACTGACATGCTCAAATATTATATACTATGTTATAACGTGTTTTACGAGAGCAATATCCTGTCTTACATTCACACATTCATTAATAAAACAGAGAGAGTATTCATTTCAGTTTGTACCATGCAAATTAATTTCCGTGGACCTATGCCACTTAAATACTTTATTTAATAGGTCTATTGGTATCTCAACTACCCTATCCTAGTACATTACGTTAATTAGATTTTAGCATGATTCGCGAGTTTAAATACATACTTACTGGACATACAAACAAAAACATAAAAGTATGAACTGCTAAGAGGCAGAATGAAAATCAATTAAAGGGTGTTCAGAAAATGTCAGTGGAGTTCTTTATTTCATTCCAACTCAATAAAACACGTAGTTTTAACATTTCTTGGAAAATTAAAATTGGTTTGGTTCATTGACAATTTTCATACTTGTATTACGTACGCGATTGAAATTCTTGAATTCTCAGAAATATGCACTGAATATGAGTATCATGTAATGTAGTAACAAAATACTATTTGGAAATGGACCCTCTAAGGCTCTAACACAAAAATAATACTTTCATAATTCAAAACTGCTAACAATGTGTCAACTTACATTTAAAAAGTTCTTGTAGCTATTCCAAGAGCACTGCATGGGATTGAATAAGCAGAACACAAAAAGGTAATAGAACACAGGTTAGAAGCTAAAAAACAAAATGTATGCTTAGTCCATTTTCACGATTCCCGAGCTTGTTCTACTGAACATTCTCCTATAATATGTAAACACAGATAAATAGAAGGACAGCACAAGGATTTCCAAAGAAAAACAAATTAGCAGGAAAGAAACTCACTAAGATGAGGAAAACAACAGAAACGCATGTAAACGAAGCTCCACGAGGGACACATGTAACTCAAGAATATCATATCAGATCTTTTACATTATACCATGCTCTTACTTCACTACCTATATCTACCCAATTTTAGCTAACGTAAGTAATTCAATTCAAATTCTCTCATGATATCATTAAGTAATGCGCAAAGGGTAGTACCAAGGTTCTAAACTGTCATAGTAATTTGCATATGGTCTATATGGCTACAACAGGATGCGACTTCCGGGGGGTAAAAGCGGAATTTCGGAGCAATTTACCTCCGAGTAACTACGTCAGATAATTAAGAGTCATCAACTTAA
>JAHZNA010003526.1:0-36273 GCA_027743935.1 Sinodicranocentrus sp. ZH6
GCGTAATTATTAACTACTTTCGAATTACTTTCTGAGTAGTTAGATGCTAAAGTATTTTGGAAGCATGAAACTTAGCATAGGTACAAAATTGCAATTGCAAAACCATGTTTAGTATAATACTAAACGTAGCCGTAAGACCTGATAAAAATTAATTAAACTTGCATCTGCACATTTCAATTATGACGTTCCAAATAGAGCTAGGGTACGAATGATACTGTAATGATAATTACAAGAGAAAAGAAAACAATGCAGGGGATCATTAGACGGATTTTATCTCCAATTTTTGTCAAGAGACAAACACCACTCATTATTTGTCGTTTTTTTACCACTCATAAAATAGTCATTTTGACGATGATAAAAGCTTCTTGGGAAGGGAGGGAATAGAGGGTATAATTTCATTAATTAAAAATGAAGACGGTTAAAGTCCCCCACAAAAAAGGGAAAAGGCGTCTACAAGATTTATTAAGGATGATGATGACGGGAGCATGATGATGGTAAATTAATGCAACTCCGCAAGCAACATTTTATTTGCCTATTCTTGCTCATTCTTTTGTTCTTCTGTAAATGTGTAGAGATGCATATAATATTTATTTGATGTAATCCCATCTCGATTTTTTTGAGGTATTAATAACGCAGCAGAAAAGAACTAAGGGGAACGGTGAAAAGGCTAAGTTGAGCTGAAAATAGTCAACGACAGTGGAAAATAATGGAAAACAATAATTTTGTATTTTGAATAATAAAGCACAAAAAGACATGATAAAAATTGTAAGACTAAGTGAAGTATAGAATTAGATTGAATCATTCTGCATCAAAAAATCTTTCCGGTTAGAAAGCTGTCTCATAATTTCTCATTACATCATTCCCTTGCTACCTCATACATTGAACAAGTAGGTAAAACGAGTTTATGCATATCCGTGAAATCATCAAAATCTTTCACATGTGAGAGAAAAACTAGATTAAAACAGGAATTTCCTAGTTATGTCCTCATAAAGATCAGCAAAGCGTATCCTATATTTTTTTACCGGTGGTGTACCATTCTCCGCCGACAGGAGAGCTTGAAGTTTCAAAAAGGAAAACCTGCAAGAAATAAAGTTTCGAGTGGGATGCATCCCAAAAAACACGAATAACTGCATAATAGCCAACCTGGCTTATTCCGCTTTGACTTCGAGATCCACGTAAAAATGCAAACATTTGCTAATCCCATCCTATGTACATGTTTTGTTTGCAATAATTTTAATTTTTACTTGAAAATAAAAATCCCATCCATGTCAAAAATAAATGCACATTGTAACAACATTTCCACACTTAATCACCATTCTCGTCTAAACAACCTACGTCCTTTAAGTGACATTTCATGAATGAACATTGGGATTTCCCACGAAAAAAAGTTCAAGCATCTTGTGTCTCCCTTCATGTGTATCCTTGTATCAAAAGGTTACAAAAGGTTGTGGTCTCAACCATACGGGAATGGAAGTTTTAACGGCGAGAAAAAAAATAAGAAAAATACTTTTTTTTCCTATGTCACATTTTATTACTCGTGTCCCATTACTTGATGTAAAATTATACCAATTACTGCTACCATCAGAATCCCTAATAGCACTTTACTTACTTTTTTTCTTTTGCATTTCCACTTGGACAAACGTTCCTGTAGTGGTGTACTACTGGGAAGAAGAACCTCGTAAGATTTAATTTTAAAATCTATAATACCCCAAAACTACATAGAGGAAACGCATATTCCCAACATTACATTTACATTTCTTTGTTCCGCTCCTCTGAACTGTTTCAAAAGGTTCAGCAGGAAAAGAAATAATTTCGAGAAGGCTTTTCCCTTTCTTTTCTCACTTTTTCCCGTAAAAACAAGAAACATGATGTGGGCTTTGTGGTGGAATCAAAAAATAGAGAAAAAAATCTAGCAAATGATTATGATGGTAGAATTACGATGGCTTAGACAAAGCTACTCTGATGACGTTTTTTTTCTTCTCTGGAATAAATATATTCACGCTCCCCTGTACACAAGACTAACTAAATAGACATTAGGAACCCGTGAAATGGACTGTTTTTTCTGTATCTCCATCCAAATTAGCATATGCCCTTCCCAACAGTACTTAAAAACTGACATAATAGTTTGTTGTAATAATGGAAACACAATCTAAGAATATGATGGTCCCACAGCTGCATTTGCTAACTAAATTTTAAACCTAGTTTACATTCCATTTTGAAAAAATAAAACCCCACAAAAAACCGGGGGAGCACTACAAAAAAGAATAACTCGAGAAGAAAACGGGAAAGCGTGAATTGTCGAGCCATGAAAGTTTATTGCATGACCCTCCCATGAAAAAATATATAAAAACGATATCCTTTGAAATACCTCGTTTGTTCTCAAATGTGTATAATCAAAGAGGACATTTTCGCTCATCATTCCTACTTCACTAGTGTTCCTCATGATAATGATAATTATTAGAAGGGAAACTGAAAAAAAAATCACAGGGGATTTTGAGTCAAATGCTAGTTCCCTCTCAATAGCATAATGTATACCTAGGAAAATGAGTAGTAATTACAATTTAAAATTGCACAGATGGACTCAACAAGTTCAGAAAAATAGATGCCTCGTGTGAGACCCCGTGATGGGTGTATATGTATAAATGTATGCGCCCACACTAATTTTTCCAATGTTAGTCTCGAGCTGCCCTCCTTTGAGAGGAAATGGGACGTAAGGAATCAAAATAAATCTGTCATGTTGTTTCCTCTCCGGTAAAAATGCAAATTACTTCATAAACAACGTCAGGTTAGTTTATTGCACTAATATCCTCCATCATCAACATCATCCTCGTCTTCTTGATGATGCCGCTTGAGGAAAAGTATGTCGTGGTGGGATGATACACACAAAAAAAGTGAAATACATTATGTACCAGATAGCCTTCCCTATTATCATGTATCGTGAAAAGAGCAATTTTTTCACAAAAAAATGTGTAAACCATCCTGTATACTACGTACGTGTACCTTTCCTTTTTCCCTTGTTCTCTCTTCCACCATCTGCTTTTGACACGAAACCCACTTCTACTTCAACATGAGGAGGAGACAGGACCGTCTCAGGAACAAAAATGACTAATAAAATTTACACAAGACAAATTTCATGAGGCATTTCCCAACTTTTAATGTTTTGCACGTTTCTCCCTCGAAAAAAAGCAACGAGTTTACTCAGGGGCTTGAAGCATGATGCACTTTTTCCTCATCAATTCCACAATCCAAACGAACCAAAACGGGCTCCAAGGCAGTAGAGGAATGGGACAGGAGAGCGAGAGAGGAAATATCTACACGGAAATATTTTCCCTGTGAAATTTTTTATTCACTTTGTTACATTCATCTCATCCTTTTCACCGCACCACACTATGTCGTCTTGGAGGAGTATCAACATTTCCGTTCCATATTTACCATAATAACATGAATACACAGTGGGGGAAAGGGAAAACGAAGAAAAAATAGTATTTCGCCAACAACAACAAAAGCAATCTACTTAATCTTTCTTGTTAACAGTCCACCTTCCCTTTTTCCTTATTTTATGGAAAGAGAGAGAGAGAAAAAACTGAAAAAATACAGAGCCAAGAAGAATGCATAGTTTGTGATAAGAAGGAGGGAGCAGAATACTGCCATATCATATCAAACAAGTACTAATGTTTATAATGGCAATAATAATATTACTCGTACGGTAATACAACATGGCGTTATTATTATTATTGCTACAACTACTCCCACCATGGCACGAACATCATGGGGATGATTCAAGGGTATAAGAGGAGTATTCATGGAGCCACATTCATTTCATTGTGATTCTCTTACACAGCCCTTGTCTCCTCCACTCAAACACGGTGTACAGCTACACCGGAATGGGGCGATGCTTAAATTATGTTCTTAGAAACGTTGAAAGTAAAGTAGTTTTTTTGGAATTGTTCAGCAAATACATGTATATTTTATGACTTTGGAAATGAATGAATTTATTTTTATTATAATACAGTTGTTCCAACGTGATATTTGAACGATCCCAGTAAAAATATTAAAAAGGATTTTTTCACGCAGTTACTTTTCTCCATTTCAGACTAGCTTGAAAATGATGCAAAGAGTAATAATAACGTACGGATATAATCCTGGTGAATTTTTTTCTTTAAAAAAATAATACTCACGTCAACACACTGCCACGCTACAAGTTTGGTGGGCAGATAAGCCTGGAAAATACTGCTGTTTATCCTTATATGGAAAGTGGAAATCTTTCTTATTTTTTTTCCTTTCCCCGAGATGAGATGAGGAAAAGGGCAAAACTCTATAAATAAGTAGAGATCCCTTATTTCTTGGCATGTATTTTCCCGCTCTCTCTTGTTACTGTCCAAAAAGGGGCGGACCTTTGTTGAAGAATAGCGGCGAGACTGTAATGTAATATAATTTTCTCTCTCTTTCTTCCTTCCTTCCTTCACCATAAAGGAGAAAACAGATGCATTACGTTTTTAAAGATGATGAGGAAAAGAGAGAAAAGGTCTTTCCTAAGACGCGACGGACGCTAAGGCCGTGAGGGAAATTGGAAAGTGTGTTATGGGATGATATGGCTTGAATTGGAAGTCAGCTTTCACCGTATTATCATCATCTTGAAGGGAAAAGAAGGAAGTAATAAGAAAACTCTTGGAAAAAAATCCAACACTGTCCACTTGTGAAAAAGCAGGCGCCTATAAATATAAACGAAAAAAATACTCTGCAGTCAGCGAGGAGGACGGTAAAAAAGCTAAACAAGAAAGGATGAAACGCTTTTTTCTCCTTGCCTGCCGCTCTTGATCAAGGAGCCTTCTCAATCCTCGAATTCTATGCATGGTCATCTACTCCTCCTAAAGGAAAAAAAAGTGTGTTATGGACACTGTAGATATTTCTACGATGTATACATGTTCCTAGAATGAGACGAGCATGAGAGCCCACGTTCATGATGATGAACTAACCAACGGTTGAAGCCAACCAGGCAGAAAACTTGCAGAAAAAATACCTACTGGAAGTTTCACTCAAGGGTGTATTAAGTTTTCTATCGACTTGTCAAGTCAGCTGTAAAGTAAACTGTATTTAACCTAAAAAAAATTTCTCTCTTTCGATTCATCTCTCTTTTGAAACTAGGGAGAATTGAGGAAAATGAGAATTTCCTTCTAATTTTCAATATATACCCACGCGCCTATTCAGAGTTGATACGAACCGGATGCTAAAATATATTTAATTTTCAGCTAGAATGGGTAATATTACTCCTTATTTCATAATACCCTTACCTACACTCAATATTTAGGGGAATGAGGGACCCATTAGAGGAAAATGCGTGAAGACCTATAAAGATTTATTAACATAATGGACCCTACATAACATAAAAAATATAAGTTAACATTACACCGCACACAGTGTCATGATAATGTGGATTTTCCCCTCATCCCCTCCATCGCATTTACCAAGCAGATTATCCTGTCCGCATCTCAAAGCGGAGTGAGTGGAGTAGCACGAGTAGTATGGTATTTAGAGAATTGCGTGCTTTCAATACGGAAAGTTCACATTTTTTGTCAAATAAACACATACATACCTTTTTCATCAACAAAAGGAGCTTCTCATGCACCCTGTCACTTTCCTTGGTTCGATGGAAAGCTAACGTAGTTGAGTAATATATAGAGATAAATACAAAGGCAACTTTCTTTGTAAACGATGAGGTTGGTGTCGATATCAAGACGAAACAAGAAAGAATGACAATTTTTTCTCTCTAGTAGCTCGTTGTATTTATACATAATATTTATAAGCAAAGTTGACTGACAACAAGAGAAGCTGTGCTGGATTTTTATAGACGTGGCAAGTGGCACGCACTGTTACTAGCTGTAGCCCAACCTTATTATGATTATGACACATGAGTACTACATATAGCTCAAGTATAGCAGGGGAAATAAGAAAAGGACAGAAAAAAAGTGTGAGTAGCCCGTAAGTATTTTTTCGTTGCTTACTCTGGATATTTTTCCAGGAAGACAAATACAACTTTTCCGTTTCGTATATAGCTATCACCCTCTTAGTAATCCACTGTGAAGTTGGATGAAGTGGCGTGTTCCTAGTAATAGTAATAATAATAATGGCTAGTGTAACATGAAGCGGTAGTGGGACGACAAGGCATGCATTACATTATCATGAATAAAATTATGACAAGAGGTATCATATTGCCCGACCTCCTTCTGAGAGTGGACCATGTATAGTATCCGGTATGATCGCATTATGAGAAAATAGGGGGAAAGGATACCCATATTTTACGTCATCCTTGTATATAGAGGATGAAAAGGAGCAGTGGAGAAACACGAAGGAGCACTTTAGAAGATAAAAAGACATCACAGGTATTGTTCCAGGAAGAAAAGCTGGCCAAGCTGTAATCTTAATTGATGTGGATGTCGATCTATCATTTTTGGAAAAATAGTCGTTGACAACTTGGAGGTTAGATAGGTAGTCGGTCAATGGAATATAAAGATACTATGTATATAGCTTTTACATAATATAATCTCGCATTTTCGGAAATATACCAGCATTATTAACTGCACCAAACCACACCACATTAAATATAAATGTCATTAATATCATGCCATAGCACGCTAATACAAACATTTAATTTTTAGACCTATACACAACATTTGGTTATACCAATTTATGCTTAATGACCTTAATTTTAAATTGACCCAAAATTTTAATAAATTTTCTGAACCAAAATTTTTGCTTTCGTTAACTTGAATGATACCAAATTGTCCCATAATTAAATAAACTTTAAAATGCCTCAACTTCCACCCAAACCAAGAAGGAGTTAACTGTATAACTCCTAACGAGAGTATTTATTACCCCGGTTGGATCCCAATTTACGTTCAATTCTTTCTCTCTCTCTCCTCAAACCAAAAAAGAGAGTATTTTTACTAGGTTCCATTTTGTCAAAATAAATAACAAACATTAGATTAGANTCTTTCTCTCTCTCTCCTCAAACCAAAAAAGAGAGTATTTTTACTAGGTTCCATTTTGTCAAAATAAATAACAAACATTAGATTAGATCCACGTAGTGAAAGGGGAAATCAGTGCAGCCCATCGTGTTGTGAAGGATTTCTCCCTGAAACTTAAGTGAATTTTCTGGCCCACCAACTTATCCCCTTTTCTCCTTTTTTTTACTTTACTAAACTCCACATAAACACCAGAAAAAGCGTCCCTACATATACTCAACTGCTGAGAAAGAAAGGTTCTTTGGGGCGTAACTAACCTTCCAAGTGAACCTTCCAGAAAAGAAAAGAGACATTTCTGCATTATTTGCTACTACAATTTCCTGATGCTGGTTTAATCAATACAAAAGTAAAGTCCTGTGATTTCCCTATTTTATTCCGGCGGTGAAGAAGTAAAGTAAAAAAAAGTAATAGATTTTCTTCCCATACACTGACTGAGTATCAGTGGCAGTTTAAGGGGGTCGCGGTGGAATAAGGTATACTATGAAAGGAAATGCCATTATATGTACATAAAAATGTATGGTGATCAGAGGAAGATCTTTTTTATAAGATTGTAAGAAAGCTGATACATGTTATATATCAGTGGGAAAAAGTGGAGGAGTAGAAGACAATGGAAAAAGACAGAAGAAGACGAAGTGGGAAACCAGAAAATCGCTTAGTTTCCTTTTGCTTTCCCGTATAGTAAACAAGTTAGAGGGGAAATTTGTTTGCAATTGTCGTTATTATTGTGTACATGCATATCAAGGGGATACGTAAGGAGTACGTCTTTTTGGTTGAGAACAAAGAGGGTTCCACCACCGCACACGACAGAGACAACGAAACCACGGAAGAATAAAAAAGGAGAAAAAGAAATCTTAGATTGAGTTGAGTTTTTTGTTGTTGCTGAGGATCCTCCTGCTCCTATGATATTGCCAGTGGTACTGTTGTGGTGGCACATGGCAATAAATTACACGTAAAAACGGGACGTTACATTTTACGTAAAGTAATCAGGATCCGTTTTCTTCCTCCTTTCGTCTGTCTCGGATTTCTTGCTTGGTTTCAATAAATACCTTATTCTGTATATGCAAGAGACTTGATATAGCTATATATAAAAATTTGAAACTCACTAGATACTTTTTGGTGAATGGAGAGTGCGAAATGCTTTTGTTGCTGTGTTCGTTCAAAAGAGCTGTTTAACTTTTGAGTTTTGTGGCTTTTTGAGGAATTTTGTTTGTTACTGTAATTCTAGGAAAAATGAAGAAATCATATATGACAAATGTTTCGATTCAACATTTGCCTCGTGAATTAGGAAATGTTTCTCCCATTGCTTCTCATAGTTTTTAGCTTAGGTAGATATTTTGCTCCACACGTTGTCTACTGTCTATCTCTTTGTGCTTAAAAATACCCTATGTTAACTATGACTGTTTAACACCAGGCAATTAAATTAAGCTAGGGATAATAGCAACGTAACATGGAAAGTAGAGCTCTGACGGAAAGTAGAGTACTAAAAGAAATAATGAAAAACTTTTTTCTCCTTTACTTGATATGAGCTACACGGTAGCCCGTAATATGTATGGCAATCTTCGACGAACAAAGTGAGACAAGTGCACAAGGGAAATTTCCCTTTTCCAAAGGAGCCAATCCTATCCCATCTCTTGGAGGGTTTCTCCCTCAAAGTAAAAGCTTATTAATACCACATGCCCTAATGTAATGTGGACTTCTCTACCAGGAAAGTCTTGGAGAGTCATAATGATTTCATTTAACCATTACAACAACTACATCTCTTCACTTAAGCCGAAGGCCTTAATGTTAACAACATAACTTGTCCTGTCGCCCGAGTGGTCACCGTTTGTAGAAAAGTAAACAAGATACAGAGCAAGGCTAGGTCTAAGGCACATAGGGAGAAACAAAAGTAAGGAGAAAATAGTCATGTCGTAACTTTCCTTTTTCCCCTTTTCCTATATTACCATCACCTTCTCGGTATCCTCCTTCAATTCATTTATTTGGTCAAGTACATCACATTACGAATTGTTAGACGGTCTTCACTCCGACACGACATGAGAGAGAAGAGGGGATTGAAATAATGCTACATTAAGAGTTGGTTACTTTCCACTAGTATTTTCCTAGTAGGGTGGTCGCCACTGAAGCACATTGCTCTGCTATGATGATGATGAGGAGGAGAAGGACGAGACGACGGTCAACCATAATACAACTTTAACTGCCATTCAATTGTCTTCGTGGAAGGCAAACTTGGGGAACATTAGTGATTGTACGAAAAGCCATAAAAGATCCGACTTGTATTTTGCTTTTCTCTTCAATTTTGGTACAAATATGTACGTGATGTATGATAAAGGTATGTAGATATATTTTGTTATAGGACTTTGTGTAAGTAATGCACACAAAATCACAAAAATGCAATCCTACGCCTGTGGTCTGTAGCATTTTATTAAGAACTTTTTCTTTCAGTGCGGAAAATATCTAGGTAAATTCGTTAGGTGCCCACTAAACGAAAAATGATGAGCAGTAATAAGCCCTGGCCTATATGAAATTTTAAGAAATAAGTTTGATATTTAAATACTATTTTTATATGCATATGTTCATATGCATGTTGGTGTTTTTAAAGGGTGATAATTAAATCATATCGTAATATCCAGCAGAAGGCTTTGCAACAAACAATCAATATCCTTACTCATTGTGTAGTTAAATATTTTGATAAGTAACATGTCGATCAAGTTTTTTATTATAATGGTAATAATGAACCACTGCAATAGATAAGCATGTAGTTGTACTGGTTAATGACGGTTAATTAAAAATGGAAATGGATATCTATTTCAGTATAACTAGATTGACTAGTTACGTGCTGGCGGATAAGAGAAAAATTTGTGTGCAATATTTAATTCATCTTTCCTACGTAAGCAAAAATCAACTTTAGACAATCGTAATCGTCCACCACCGCAAGAGAGCCTAAATTGAAAATGTAAAAAAGCCAATTGCCGTACACGACTCCACATGGCAATAATAACATACAAATGCACATCCACGTCTTTGTGAATGAATGAATGAATACCCGGCTAAATCACTTTTTTCGCTTGAGAAGGAAACCTTAGAATGATGCAATGTAGCAGAAAACAGCACACATACATTTCCACCCTCGGCATATCTTCGGCTTAAATCTCATCCTCATTTCGTGTGTGTTACGTTATAAGGTTTCCACATGGCCCATTTCATCTAGCAGTAATTCCCATGCTTGTTTATTTAATCAACATTTCGACATATTTATGGTTTTCAAGCGGGCGATGTGCATTTTTTCACTCCGCTGAAAACCAGATATAATGCTGGGCAAATGCAGCATCACAACAGAAACAGAGAATACCGCTTCGTTCAGGAGAAATGAAATTGAAACCTTTTCACAAAAATAAGACGTAAATGCCCAACTAAGCATGGTCTCGGCTTAATCAACGTGCATAATAGAATTGAAATAGGGGCAATAACGCTCATCCAATTTGTAGCAAACATCTTCTCTCATTGCAAAGGTCACTTGAAGCGTGTATCCCTGAATAAAATTTAATCTCCTGACTAATCCCAAATTCGTTTCTCAATGAAATTTTTTCTTATTCTAAAATGTCACATCGCCCCAAAAAGTCTACAAAACTTGAGAAGAGCACAATTTTAACGGACACCAAGCCACCAAGCGACATAATCCCACCATAAAAGAAACCACTATCTCGACCGAAATTCGGGTCGAGACTGAATGAAAAGATATAGCGCACCCTCTCTTTCTCCCGAATGGCACTTACTCGGAGAAGCTTGGTTCTGAAAATTCCTCCACACTAGCCGAGTATCCACGCTCGACTTTTGCCGATAGAGGAAATACCTAGACAAACATGTGTAAACAAGTGGAAGCTGTGAGGAAGTGAACAAAGTGTCGAGAGAAGAAGCTTCCTTTTCCCTTGTCGAGTTTCATACAAGAGGATACAAGGTGTAGCATCATCATAACAGATTCAATTAAAACTCTCCTGTTGGTTTGCCCAAAGCAGGGAGAAAGCTGGAAGGGAAAAGAGATGATAACATCAAATGATTTTTTACTTGGGAAGATGAAATGAAGTAAGGTTTTTTGAATGGTGATACTAAAATACATTCTCACTATGTATTTTGACTGTTACGAGAGAAGCTCCTTGTTCCAGGATTAGTTTCTTATCGGACAAGTGTGGATTCTTTTAAAAAATCTCATGAATCACATTCCCTCCTGGGTTTTCTCTTAAAGAAAAATCAACTTGGAGGAACTCTAGAAATGTGTGTATTTATCTCAGGTTTGGAAGAAATATCTCGTACCCTCGTACGTTTTTTCCACCCTTTTCGTTTTCTTTTTTCGCTGTGAGTTTAATGAGATCACGGGATCGAGATAAGACACCTCATTAAGGTGTGAGTCAAGCATGTTCTGCTTGTGTGAGTTTGGAGATGCGAGTTTTCCGAGAAAGATCCCATGTGACATTTTCTTTTTTTCTTCTGTGGGATGCATGTGTGCGTGCGGTGATGTGTATTGTAATATAAAGGTACAGGGGAGTGTTTCCTTCCAAAGTGGAAAGGAAAATTTTCCAGGGGAAAATTCTTTGGAAAAAGTTTCCCTTGTCTTGAATCACGTCTCACCTACGTTCCCGTACCATGCTTGCCTTTTTGACTATTGTCGGATGAACTTTATTCCACTGTGGGTCTGTTTCACTGGAATGTGTCGTCTCTATCTAAAAGAAGGAAGTCTCTAAACAAGAAAAGTCTAATCAAGGCTTGATCTTTATCTTTCAGATGGAATGAGAAACTTTAACTGGGATCCTTAGTTTTACTTTGTCTTCTACCTTAAAACCATCATTTGAAAGTGGTGGACTATTGGCCAAAAATTTTAGGTCGAAAAGCAAAAAATCCATTTAAAAGACTCTTGGACTATTTATGCTTATTATTATTATTATTACGCGGATTAACTGCAGACCCCAGTTACAGACATACATTTTTACACATCGTGGAGGCATCGTGAGAAAAATAATTAAAATGGATGGCTGATAATTTGCATTTATTTTTGGATACTTTGGATATTTATGAAAATTTCGACACTTGAACAGGAGGGTGAAATGGCAGGACTGCGGTAATCAATACTCAAGTAACAACTCGCATTAATGTGATTAGTCACGTTAAATGGACCAGAACGTATCAATTTTGTTGTTGATGACTTGATGACGATGTTAAGTTCCTTTTTGCTTTCATGCAAAACAAAGTAGGAAATGATCTCTAACAGGATTCAGCTCAAAACCAAATTGTGTTACTGTTACTACACAAAGGTGGAAAAGCAAGAATAATTTAGTTATGCAATCACATATTAGTGCCAGAAAATGGAAGGCATAAAGGAAATGACTGGAGTGTATCCACCCTGAGCACCACTGGTACGTAGATAAATTGTTTAGAGCTAAAGGGAACGCCGTCCTTGTTCCTTCCGTTGCTGACATAATATAACCTGTCAAATTTTCGCACTTCGAAAACTGAAACGAGGTGAAATGAGACGACCAGCGGGGAGAAGCAACAGAGGAAAATGATGAAACTCAAAGACAGGTATACCATTCCGGAAGAGAGGAAACAAGATGAAAGGCGTGTAAAGAGAAGGATTAAATCAAGGTGAAAACCCATTCAAACTGAAATCTACCCTTTCAAAATGCCTAATGTTGAGTGAAATATACTTACAGCAATGTGAACTCTACCTTTATCTATTTTTGTACAGAAAGCTTCAAAGTTGATAATGATATTGATATGTAGCTACTGACAGACATTTGTTGAAGAGTCGATCAAAATTCTATTTCCGAGTTATGCGCCATATTTTAGATCCCTTACACGTGTTGAGCTTGAGGCATCAGAGTTTGGATGCTACAAAGCATGGCAAAAGCACACCTCGCTTCCTAATTCATCGTTTACCATTACGCTAATTTTAGAGACAACAGTGGATATGCTTTGTTGTTTAATAGTTTTCATTTGCTCCAAATTTGTATATGAACTGCTCAAGTATCCACATCAAAAAAATAAATTCACTTTGGATAAAAACGGTATTCTCCTAGTAGCATGTTTTGTGGGAATGCATTAAGAAAAGACAGGAGTTTTATGGAAAGCTACCAGTCATTTTCGTAAAGAGACCAAAGTTAAAGGCAGTAATATTTAATTACAGAGGATTTTCAAAAGTAAATGACGTGTAAATAATATTTTGTTGAAAATTTTCGCACGAACAGAAAGTCAAGGGCTGAGTGCTAATAATAATTTGAATTCAAAGGATGTTAAATGCTCGAATTAGTTGACTTCTAGATCTTGTAAGAATGTAAAAGAAATTAAGCAATGAATTTTGAGTTGAGGAAACCACTACGCACTTAGGTATCATCTTCTTAAGCATTTTGAAGTAGCCATGTTCACATGTTAGTGTTCTACACACCTCCATTCAATAAGGTTACCATGAACCTCAACAAACCACGGAACGGAATGTCTCAAGAATTTCAAATCAACCGTTCCCTCTCATAAATGTGCCCTTGATGAAATTCCAATGCAGATTCATCGTGCAAATGAATACCATTTGGAATCATTCCAGAAACCATATCCTAACCAATTCTTAGCTGAGTCATTCTCTTTCTCCCTCAGATGCAAAATCATATCATCCATCCCGACAATCAGAATGGCCATCGCGTCATCCTCGACTTTGGAATTGGGAACGTTACCTAAAACGAATGAATCTCTATCTACACAATACCGTTAACATTTCCCTATCTCTCATCTATATTACCTACCTTTCCACGGAAAAGGAAATATCTCAAGACACATCTTTTCCTTTCTTCCTCTCCCACCACACATCCAAGCTTTCTTCATCTTTCCCCATTATTTTTTTTAGAACGAGGACTCTCCCGCCGAAAGGAGAAAAAAGGTAAGGAAAATATGCGCCCTACAAAAAACAGAGCCTAGATACTTGGAAGAGATACATAATAAAGAGCCATTTCTTATTCTCATTCATGACGACGACGACAATGATGATCAACATGCTTACCTCATCTTTATTGGTCGTACCTTATTCCTCTGTTTTACATGTGAATATGAAAAAACCAAACTGGTTCTCAGAATACTCTACCTTTTCTCACTTAAAGACTTTCCTGGGAACAAGAAACAAGATAGAAAGTGGCCATTACGTGTTCCCAGATAGGGAGAAATATATAGAAAAAAACATCTAGTAGTCCCCAAACGGTAGTCTATTTTAGATATAAGAGCTAATAAAAAATCTTACTTTTTCAGTCTTTACTATTCAGATTTTGTTATTTCTCCGTACACTACTTCTCAGAAGAAGAAAAAAATCTGGGAGAAAAAAATAGAGTAACTTACATAATATTTCTTGTCTTGAATGAAAATCTTTTTTTCAGTTGGAGAAGAATATAATGTGTGCCCATGTTTCATTGCTTATTTTACCTTGGCTCTTTCTACAGAAGACGATAAAAATGATCTCGTTTTTCCTCCTCGTTGGAGACAACACACATACACGCATATATATCCAAGCACACATGGATTCTTTGCATGGGTAATGTGCATGTGGAAGGTTAAGTTTGAATCATATTGTGTATCATTATTATTATCAGTGGGGAGGGAGATGGAGGTAAAAGTGGGAGAGAGAAAATGATGAAAATGTCTGTATATTCCCAGTAGAGCTGAATGTAAAATAACTTACTGGTACTTTTGTTCAAGAGCATTGAGATTTTACGTGTGTAATAATGCCAAAAACATTCTAACGCGATATGATACATATATTGGAGAAGTTGAATGCAGTGGATGCATTGGTAAACATTAAGAAAGATGAATAATATAGGGTGCACCAGCAAATGGTTCACCTCTGCTGAGATACGAAAGAAAAGGAAGCATTTGCTACCTTATTCGTCACCAAGGGTGGAGGAAGATGATGGTGATTCAAGAAATGAAACTGTGAGTCAAGCTTGTTGAGAGATGTGAGAAGAAGGGCTTTCCCTTGCTGACTTGTTATCTACTGTGAATGAAAGAAGGGTTATTTACGAGTTTTTCTTTTATTCCGCGAGTATGACTTTTACTGAAGATTGCTGGTTACGCTATGAGCGGGAAGATGGGATGTGAACGTACGTGTACGTAGTCTACTTCTAATTAAGGCTTCGGTAATAGTGCAAGAGCATTAATTGTAAGAATATAATCTAATGTCACGTGTTGTAAAACAGTTATTTTTGAACATGATAGACAATAAAGTTATCAATCAATCAATAGTAATATGGATACAGATACGTGTAGAAATTCAATGATATCCTAAATAGTTCAAACAATTTTACTTGATTTTGAAACGCCGCATGAACAAATGAGTAGAATATTAGCTTAGCTTCAAATTAGCATAGAATTCATAGTGGATCGCGAATGCATCATGGTAAATATATAACTGATTGTAGAGCATTTTATAAATTAGTAAGTAGAACACCATTTGAACTTGACGCTAAAGTAATTAATTACATCTGCAGATTTTTTCTAGTAATTGGTTAACTTGTGTTTAAAAACCGGCAAGTAAATTATTAAACAAATTTATAATACTCACTCCGAGTTTTATACATTCGATCTTTAGTCAGAAGAGACATTTTGTCATTTTTTTATTTGCTTATACATACTTTCTCCATATATACAGTTCTTACTAACGTTTATAAATTCAATTTAGGTAAATATGCGCTCCAGCCCAAAACACATAATATTCTTCAACCCAATGTAAATGATCCCCTCAATAACTACATGTTTTTTTGGACAAGATCCTCAAGGACTTTGTTAGACTCACTTACTTTTCAGCTCAAAATGAATTTTCCCTCGTCACAACTCAACACACAGCAGTTCACGTAAAGTACGTAACGACGAAAGGAAGTTTATATATTTCCTTTCCTTTCGTCTTTTCGACCAAAGCTTCATTGAAAGCTAGCCATTTTCTGCGGCTTTGCTGAACAACCTGTGTTATTACATTATGCAAAGATTTCTCCAGCAGCCGGCACACCCATCCCTACACATACGAGGGCAAGATGAGAAATGTGATGAGATTGAAATGATTTGACTTTTCTTCTGAAAACAAGTATCCCTTCTTCTTTACCCTTTTCCAACATTTTCCACCTCCGCAATATCCATACATGGCGGTTTTCTACCGTCTCATTTCACATTCAGGTTATCATGCCAGCCACAGAAAATAAATGAGTTCTGCTCCTACCTCCTCTCCTGATTCCCAACCTTTCCATCTCAATCTCCAATATCAGGTTTTACGTTTCATCAGCAAACAAATAAATTATAAAGTATGCCAGCGTACACACACACGTACCATACACCTTGTTTGTCTAAAGAAAACTTGCTCTCTTCTCTCATCATCAGAGGAAATCCTCTGTCCGTCCGTATTACCATACATTTCAATCCCGAGATATGCATGACGGGAGGGAATGAATGAGAAGGAATGGAAATGAAGGCGCACAGGTTGCAAGAAAAAGAAGCTCAAAACTGACGAGCTGAAAGCTGTAAGGCAGAAAGGCGAAAGATGACAAGTCTACCATAAACTTGATTACAGCTATTGCTTACCTTTGTCGTGAGCAGATCCTCCTTTATTAGTTCTCCACTCTATCTGCCAAGGAAACACGTAGCCTTTCTCTATCAGTCGGCGGTACATTGTGCCAAGGTAGGGAAAAAAGTATAGATCTTCTCTCTTTCTCTCAACAACCCAGACAAAGATGAGGAATGATGATGAAGGTGATTGAAGGAAATACCTTTTAAATTCTAATAGGATAAACTATCCTTGTCTTCTCACAGGAAACTATAGGATGTCTTCTTTCACGCTAGGGTTTTATATTCACAGACTTTATAAGGGAAAATAGTTTCTCTTGTGAAAATCAAACGGAAGGAGAGGAAAGAGAGAGGGGTAATTTATTCATGAAAATTTTCCTCTTCTGACTGATCACTTGCTTGGCTTCTTTTCAGCATTCATGATAATACTTGAAAATTCCTTAATAAAATTCACCTTCGACTTGGTCTTTTCCTCACTAATAAAATCTTACGTCTTTAATATTTCCTCTGGCTCATGTATTATTATACAGATTTTTCTCAACTGGGACTCAAAATAATTTTGATGTTTTCTCCAATGAGACTCAGAGGAAACTGTCACTCGTCATAATTTTCTTTATGAGAAGAAAATTCCCTTTCCTTGGAAAGTTTTCTTCTTCTTTTGCTTGTGTTTACAAACAATGACGTGTTTTATCAGTTCACAGAATAAAATTCTAGTTTTTTTGGAAAACAGGCACGATCGTCAAAAAGTTTGTTAAATCACAAAAAAGCTGGACTGAACTTTTCCAGGGAATGTTTTTGTCAAAAAGTGAGAATAAAGGTATAATGCGATTTGAGCAAATGAGTGAGTAATATTGAATGACGTAAGTTTGATAGTGGAAAGCAATAAAACTATTAGAAGCACAAAGGAGATGAATTTCAGAAGGTTCTGATTGACGATGAGGATTCTGTCGCACCTCGTTGCTTACTGGAGGTATGGAATTATGGAAAGGTTGACAGGCATAAAAAGGTGACTGACGATGAGTTGAAGGAGACGATATCACATTAAAATGATAATGTCTTGTCTGGTGGAAAATGAAACCTGGTTTAGCTCCGTCTCGGGAAAAGATAAGACTTAAATTTTAGTTTGCATGCAAAAGTACGTCGTAGCTTGAATTGGCGAGAGGTATATTGTGTGTAAGGATAAGGATAATAATGTTTAGTGGATAATTGAATAACTTGAGGAGGTTTGAAGGTCATATACGACGGGAAAGGTTTATTTTGATTGCTTATGTGCAATATAGTTTTGGCGACTTCTTTTCCTGTCAATGAGCTTTGTGAGCAAAGTTGAATTATCGGACTATTTTAACAATGTAGCAAGTTTTTAACTGTGTAAGTGTAATTGTGTAATATTATTATGTAAATAGTACATACACAATACACGTGTATGGTGGGTTGCCAGATGTGTTTGGTAAGTAAGGAAGTTGTGGCGAATGAACGTTGCGAGTCGAGTGTATCACCTCAACTTGCTCATACATGTTTATGAGGTTAATGATGAAAAAGAGAGTGATAATTATAACTATCCATTATAAGTTGTGATAAGAAACAAAGGTTGTACGTCGTTTTTTTCTTCATTTTCAATGAAATACACTATAGGCGATGATAGGTGGCATTAACAGCAAAAGTTAACATGGGGAGTTCTTTTATGCCATACTGTATCATTTAAGATTGTATGGATCACATCAACACGAGTAGATGAGTTTTTCGTCTGAGTTTTAACATCTCCACATTGTTAATTTTTTACATTTCAAATATCATTTAAAGCTGTGGAAAAACGCCGATCTGATATTTTCATAAAGGAATAAAGATCTCCTCACCTACAGGTTAGTTCCTTTTGCGTTAGTAAATTATAAATTACCAAATACCTTAAAAGTACAGATTTGGAAGGACAATGTACTAATTAAAAAAGCTAGATATACAATGCGGTTAGTCTTAATGATAAGCAAGATACATCAAACATAACAGAGTCAAACTGGATTAAATATATAAATACTGTCCTGCGCAATGTATACTCGAGTCGGATATGTGGATATGCCACAAGACATGCAAATGTATTTGGCCATTGGTGCTTGTCAGTGTCGGCATATGATTGTAGGTTCTCAAAGTGATGACACCGGTGGTTTATTGGAGCCATATCAAGTTTTGCCTTTGCTTGTGTTAACGCTAAACTTCATGCCGGTTGAATTGTGTAAATAATGTGATTATGCATAGAGACAGGTATGTGTACTCTCACACGAAACTAAATCATTATTAAATCCCCATTACAACACACCAAAGGAGAAAGACATTCGAATAAGTTGATGCTGATGTTAAACAAGACATCAAGGTATAGAATAAAATGATATTCCTCCTGGAATTACTGAGAATGACTGTGGCATGACTAATAAACAAGATTTCTTCGAAGCTATTTTCCCCCTTTGGCCAATGCTCATTCCAGGTATGTAACATATACCACAATGTTTACTTAAGGAAAAGGTAGAAAAAATTGTTAATCCACTTTAGTCTCCACATCTGCCTTCAAAACAAGACGAGAAGCGTCAATAACGACATTTTATATGGGACGTTTGTCTGAATTTGTGTTAGTGGATTGTGCTTTACCTCGACGATATCACAGCCGTGTCTTAACCTTGAATTTGGTAATATGATATGGGAAAGATAACTACTTCTTTATAATGTGCTCAGGGATCTGAACAAGTGGGAAAGGATAGGATTATGTTCCGTTGAGTATCTCATTCTACTTTTTTCAAATGGCTGTACATGTGAGCGGAGTTTTGTTCAAGCCAATTTACTTTTTTCTTGTTGTCGTCTCGAACAAAGTTACCAAAGATAGAGTTTGAAGAAGATGGATTTATGCTTTTATCTTAATGCTGCTTTGCATTTCAAAAAGTACGTAAAAGCTGCGTATTTTCGGGCTGGTATGATGCATAGCGTTTAGCAGAAACTGTTAAGAAAACCATAAAACTGTACCATTCGAAGGAAAATTGCAGCTATCCCGTTCAATCATTATCATTAAGTAATTAAGTCATCGTAAAGTTGTGGGCTTACCTGGAAAAATAAAATAAAAATTGTTAATTTAATGATGCTTGATCAAATTAAGAAGTTAATTAAATGTGCAAAGCTATACGCCAAAAGCAGTTTTATTGAATATTTGTATAAATACGTAGTTCATAACGCATAGCGTTCCTGCAAAAAGTTCGGCCAGATAAAGGTTGACGAAATTGTGCATCCATAATGCTGAAATATAATCGCATACAATGTCTGCACTAAATTAACAGTTTCCTTACGCATCTGTTCTAAACATTGAAAAGCAATAATTTATTTTCTTCATTGTAATGGATGAAGCACATGCGCAACAAACTCTGAAATATCATCCATCCCAAGAGATTGTATGCATTTTACCGATGAATTTCTCTTTGCTCTCGGGGGATTTCCTGAAAGGACTTTTGTTTTTTATAAAATATTATAAAACTCCTGTGTGCATTACAACTTTACCCAACTATTGCTACCTCCATTACGTCGTCGTGTGTATTGCCACAAGCCAGGATTTTTATTTTTGTTTCTGGTGCCGACACCCGGCTACATTATTATTTCATTTCACCTTCATTTATATTTCATATGTGTACCCCCTTTTTTCCTAATACACAAATATGGAATCAGGTTGCGCAAACAAATGATACTTTTTAAAAAAAGAAAAAAAACTCCTAGCCTTGTGCCACACCAGAACAAACAAGGTTTTCATTCATGACCAGATTCACTCCTTAATGGACATTGCATTGTTTGGAATGCATGTGCACTGCGAGGAAAAAATAACTATCCGGGAGAGATCCCATAACCCTACCAAACTAGTCATCATGACGGTAATTATGAAAGGTATGCTGCGCTTATTATATCCTCCTGGACACACGTTCCCTCTCCTGTCCCCTTTAGCCAAACATGCTCACGGTTGAGCTCACACAAATCCGCAAAAACATACACGAATAAAAAGACAAAGCTGCCCTGCCACTCGTGCAACATTCCATTCAAAACCAGTTGGTGTTGGTGCACTAGGTAATAAGGGGAATGGGAAATGAAGGGTCCTTTGAATTAGGAGGTGATCACACAAAAGGTTCAAATGCCAGGTGATCTGTGATCCTGTTCAAAAAAGTTCAAACCTTTTATGCGTCTAACTCCAACGGCAAAATGTGGAGAGAGAAGCTCTGCAAAGTAATAATAAACTAGGGAAAATCATCCACAGTTCGTGGTACATACGAGCCTGAAGGGATCTTCTCTCTCTCTCTAGATGATCATAATCATACACATAAATACACAGATTTGAAGTTTTCCTTTTGCCATGAGAAGCTCCACCGAAGAGTACAGCAGAGAGATGGAGGAAGGAAGGAACAATAAATACAGAACAAATTTTAATGTTCAAGTCTGCTCCTGACTTTAATCGTTTATCATCACGGTTCATTTCCCATATTCCCTACTTACTTGACTACGTCAAATGGTTAGAATAATGGAGAGAGAAGCTTGGTGGTGTGCTCGGGAGAGAAGAAAAAACCTGTCCGTTGCAAATAGGGTTATAAACCATGTCAGTATTACCTTTAAACGTGTGTGCTATTTTATTCCCGGAGAAAAAAAAGGAGGGAGAGGATAATATGGAAAATGTGATAGTGTGGTAGAGAGTATATATATGTATTAAATATAATAAAGTGAAGCTTCCTCAAATGTTTTCCTCGTTCAGGTAGAATGCAGAAGGAACATCGATACCATAAATAAATGAGAATTTGATTTTTTTCCAATCTCATACATTCACTTTGTTATTGCACCGAGCAGATGCTGTGGTGCGAGAAGTGTTATAGACAGCACGGGATTTTTCGTCTCTGTGTGTGGTGGCGTTGCTCAAGTGTGAAAAGAATTCTTGTTTCGTGGTACAAGTGTGGCAGGGGTTAGGCAGTTATTGCAGATGACGTGGGGTATCACGGGGCGTCAAATATTTTTTACGGGAAATAGCCAGGTATATATATGCCTCTACTGTATTACGTAGTTTAATGGGGTTTATATAGAATGAAGTTGACTTTTTTCAGCAGAAGCATCAAGGTTTTTAAAATTTGCGTCAAACTGCGGTGATTTCATAACACCTATACTCTAATTGTTCATGTTAGCAATTTTTTATGCCTAAAAATGCCTATTTTTGTAAGAAAATCTTGGTTGCTTCATTTTCAAACTTTTTACGAGCACTTTTAACGATGCATGTTTTTTGGTAATTTTTCCCTAGCATGTGAGATCTGTCTTGTGCTGGGGAAAGAATTTTAATGCATGTACGCAGAAAAGCGTTAAGTGATGGTAAAAGAGAAATACGGGATTTTACTAGTATCAACATCGTAACTTTCCTCTTAAAAAATCCCTCCTGTGCAGTTAGTATCAAGGATAAGCACTAACTCTTGTTATACGACTGTTAAATCTTTACCCTTCTTTTGGTGACAGAATAGGGCTGCAGTGAGCAATTTACAATGTGTTTGTGAGTGTCACAATGCGATTTTACAGAAAACGACGAACTACCTGAACCTGTGAGTTGAACTCATTACGTTAACAGCTTGAGAGAAAGAGAGGAAAAATCAGGAAAATTTCGGAACACAATCTATCCTCGTTTGTATAACTTTCTGTGTGTATCATTGCACTAGTATGGGTTGCTTTTACGGTGACACTGAGACTCTGATTCACTTTCTGAGAAATGAAGTCACAAAAAATAACGAAGGAAAGACAAACAAAGGGAATGAGTGAATTCCCTGCGATAAATTACGAGAGGAGAGAAGGATGAAAACAAATCCAAATAATTGAATTTATTCACAAAAGAGCCTTCGATTTTCTTTTACTTTTGTGCAGCCAGTTTGTTGAGAAAAAAAGGTGAAAATTGGGTTCGTATTGTTCGTAAAGGAAATAGTTTATTTGAAAATTGTTCAGTACTGTTTTGAGTAAAGCTGAGATAATGTAACAGTGGAAGTTAAACAAACGTTTAAAGTGATTCATATTTAAATATAAGTAACGCACTATGGAAAATTTACTAAAGAGTTGAAATGACTTTAATTCTTTTATAGGGATATTGTTGATAAAATATTGCATAGATCATAGAGTGTAGATACACATAGCACAAAAAGTCTTTTCGTCCTACTACACTACGTATTAGAGTACCTAAAATATTTTTGTAATTACTCAACTGCACACCATGCTACCTGGTATTTGATCTAAAATTTCATCCCGAAAAATGCTAGTACGCATACAACAAATTCTGGCAAGTTCACAAATTTTATTCAATTTGCCATCTCGATGATGATAATGACTCCAAGCATGACGACGAAAGAGAACCCACTCTAGAGAAGAAGAAAGAAATACCCTCTTCTTCACTTCAACGTTTTACTAAACTAAGAAAACCTCTTACATATTACATACCTTGGCAAACTCTGTTGTAAACAAGTGACTGTAACGTAACGAGAGGAAAGCTCTTTCGTGGAAAAAGGTGAAACGGAAGGAAAAAAGAAGCTTCCCCATACCCAGCTAGATGTACTGAACACAGGCATGTCTACACCTTCTCTTTTTCCCATTTCCAAACAAGTGATTTCTAGAAAAGGCCCAAGGTACTTAAAAGAATTGATGGCTTCATTAACAAATCAATCAAGAGACAATTAGCCGGCTCCTGTGTTACTAACTAGATCCTAGTCTGATTACACGTATTAAAACTCTATAGACATGCATGCCAGGTTGTCTCTTTCTCTCTCTTCTGCATTCTTGGGAGTGTGCTCTCTAAGCGATCCAAATTTGCCAGATTGTGAAGTTGCAAAGAGGGGAGTAATAAAAAAGAAGACAAAGTGTTGGATTAGAGCCATGACATCCTTTATGTCTACCCACCTATAGATTCTCCTATATGGAAAATGTATATTCACACGAATACATGCCACCATGGAATATAAATGTGTTCACATGTTCACTCTGATAGGATACTTTGCTGTTATAAATTTTGGCTCATTTTCTCTCCCCGATGATAAGATGCCAAGTTCAATTTTCAGGTAATCTGGAAAAAAGGTGAATGTTGAGAAACTTGTTTTTCATATTTTATAATGCAGCTGTTCTTGCCTCATCTTTAGAGAAAATATCAGGATATTGTATGAGTAGAGGAGAAAATTACTTGGATGTTCTCTCACAATTCAACCATTCTCCCTTCAAGTTACACGTGATAAATGAATTTTCATGCATGTCTTGACATATTCCATAATTAAAGCAATCTATTGACTCCTTTGCTGAGGGGTTTTGAAAGGGTATTGAAATGAGTAAGTTTCACGATCATTCATTCTTAGCTCCTCTCATGAAAACTCATTTTCGTCTTAAGAAAAGAGTTCCTTGTGTAAGTAGGCATCTTCAATTCTACAGTTTCCACATATTACTATGTACATTAAGGCTTAAACTATAGGGATGAGATTTCAGGTAAAAAACTTTTCATTCTTTGGAGGAAATGCACACACACTTTTGGAAACGCATTATTTCACTTTAAAAACTAAAAGCTAACTTTTCCCCAGGATCCATAATACAAGGAGAAAATTATCATCATTAAGTCACCGTATCACAATATACGAAACTTATTCCACCTCGAGCCAATAAACTTATATGTTCAAGTGGGTATAGAATTGGAAGGGGGCTTTTTAAGAAGGCCACAAAAGAAAGATTTACAATGATGGTGTAATGGCATCCAGAAAACTATCTTCATTTCATGGGTTACCTTACCCCAGCCTCTCAGCTCTCTTTTCTCTTGCGCGACAACAAGTTCTCCACGCATTGTGTAGAAAATAGGGGATCTCAGCCCAACACACCTTTTTCTCCTTTGAAGAGGAAAATCTTGAAAATATCTTGCCTTCACAGTCAACTCCATAAAGATATTTTCCCTCCTTCTTCCTCCGTCAGGATGATGAAGAGGGAGCAGAAAACTCTCAGAAAATTCATCCAGATATTCACAAAGATCTTTTAAGGTGATATTCACATAACGGGGAAAATTCACCCACCTTTATATATATTTCCACGTTTACACTTGAGAAAAAAGGGAGAGAGAAAAAAGTTAGCCTTGTCTGCCCTTTTCTCTTTTTCTCAGGTCGGGGTAAATAGTTAGCCGTCTCTCACTTGCTTCCTTGTTGACATTACTGGCTCTTCTGGTCTCCTCAAAAAAACCAAAAAGCTCTTTCTTTCTCTTCTCCATATTCGCATAATAGGCTTTTGAGAGCCACTGCAGTATATCTGGGAAAAAGTGAGTCTCACTTGAGGAACTTCCAAGGGAGGAAGAAGGGAACCAAGTGAACAAGAACAAGTGTTTAGTGAGCTTAGGAATATGTCTACATAAAACGGGATGCTCACCTCTTGACTGACTGTGAGAGAGTAAGTGAGATTGTTGGAGAAGAAGAATCAGATCGTAATAGGAATAGCATATACAATATCACAGCTCACCGTATATAGTCTTCTCCTTTGGCTAAGTAGATCTTGAGAATTTTCCCCTAAAAGGAGAACACCAAGGTGGGAAAGAAGAAAGGTATAGCTGAAGAAAAGGCAAAGCGGATGTATATTTTTTTATAGACTTAGGGTTCCCTATCACTTCCTTATAATCAGAAAAGATATGAGAGGGAGGAAGTCAGTTTATATCTTTTATTTAAGAAGACGAGGCTGAAGTTGTTGTATTGATGCATTTAAGGAAACGAGATGTATACATGTATTTCTAAGAGGAAGGTAAAGATACACCTTTTCCTTAAGTAAGTACAAACGACTCGAGTACTTTTACACAGCACGACTCTTCATAACTTCGGCTGAGGAGGAGGAAGTTTGAAGAGAAAAGGAGAAAAAATTGAAGGTGAAAGAGAGACTTGAGGTTTGTCTTTGACTGTATGACTAGCTCAAGCTAGATCATGCTGCTTGAGTTGACTAGAGAGCGGTTTTGAGAAAGACGGTGGGAGGTAAGGAAGGAGTTGTTGGAAGGTGTAATAAAATAGATAAAAGGTTTAAGGGACGAGAAGAGAGTTAGACAAGTCAACACCTTTTTTTCTCTACTTGAGACACAGATATATAAGTCTGTGTTGGCTAGTGAGTGAGTGTTTGGGGTTGTTGAAAGAGAGGATTTTGTGATAACTTTTTGTGTATGTATGAGTGCGTACTTATGCATGAAAGTTTTTTCTCGATTTTCTGTAGTTTGAAGGTTGTGGATTATTTTTAGGTGTGTTTGAGATCACCACAAGGAAATTTTAATGTTGCTTATTGATTATTGTGCATCTACTTCACAACTGAAAACGAAATACCTACTGTTTATTGTGGTATCATGTATAGCTAACAATTTTATCTTATTTGAAATATACCAAACATTGTTGTAAAGGAAATGATGAAACTAATTTAATCTATCGTTGTGTTTATAGGTCATTGGCTTTTAAATATTTCAAAATTTACACTTATATTTTTTAATTTCTTTCTAAAATCATTCTCAAAAAACACTACTTACACAGCTTGTACACAAGGAAGGTATAATATAATGAAATGCAAATATGTAGGAAAATCACAACTCCTCCTATGAGCCATCTTCACTCTGCAGACACTGCAACCACTTTTAGCCATTTTACTCTCTACCTTGCTGTTGGAAACAAACCACTCAAGAATACCTCACACATCCTACATCTCCTTTCTCCTCTTCACACAACTCATCCTGGATAAATAAAACCGGTCATCAAAAAAGCACGGTAAACGTCACTTACACTCTCGGCAAACACACCCAAGATACAAACAATCAGAAACGCTCTGGAAATGTATATATTAGCAAGAAGTATCTCCACCTTTTTCAACCAAAAACCTGAACAAGACAAGATGAATTGATAAGGTTAAGTGAACAAGAGCATTTCTCTTGTACATTTTCTCCTCCGAAAAATACATATCCTACGTACTGCCAATAAAGCACAAAAATACATACAATACGGTAAAAATACTATTCTTCCATCTCCCCCATCATCCCCGCCCGTCGATCAGTTCCCATTGAATCGGTAAAAAGCTCAATCTCCCAATCCACTCATCGTCACAGAAAACAACACTAGATAAGAGCATATACCTACGGTAGGAAAGAAGTATGTATGAACATCAAGGTAAAAAAAATATTCCCCCACCTTCCTCCTCTCTTTTCTCCTTCGCTCTTTTCACCACACACGGAAAACTTTCACGTCCATGATGATCACTCCAGCTATTCATTGATAGACAGATGAAGATGAAGAGGAAGAAGGGAGAAAATCGAGGGGAAATGCATATAAGTTGAGAAACATTCACATCTATAGATATATACCCTCCCCTACTATTGCTATTTCCATTTCATGATTTTCCCCTACAAACATCCTCCTTTAAGAGAAACTTCTCTTCGTATACCACCACCCACCACAAATACTGCTCATCCAGCTTGGCCAAGCATCAACATTCATCAAACGAAAGGATATCACCTTTTGTGAGGAGAAAAAGGAGAAGAAAAGTAAGCAATCCTAGGTTAAATCAATGGAAGTTCTGAGAAAAAGGTGGGAAAGAGGAACCTATATGGAAATACGTAGGAAATACTGTACCCGGTGTACGTACCAGTGTGCTATAAAAATCAAACAGAAATATCTAGCTTCAATCCACCAATCATATAGATTCCAGGTATAGTTTTGATAATGTGGTGAATATGATGGAAAAATACAGCAATGGTTCTGGCAAATAGGGGGAAGAGTAACCAACTTGAAAGATACTTTTTCCCGATTGCTGCGTCATTTTATTTCCACATGGTGAAATGCTACAGATAAAATATATATGAAGAGGGTATACATTATTTTGAAGGGAAGGAGAGAGAAAGGTAAAAATAGTATGCAATGATGGAGACGATAGTTGTTTGTACCGTAGAAGGTGGGACATGTCAGGTGTACTAAATGGAAATGGGCAAAGGTGTTGCATTCCATTTTCCTCTTCTATTGCAACTATAGAATGAAATGGAAAACAAGTTTTTCTCGAATGCTGATGCATGCTCCTTTTTCTCTCGTGTGTGAGCCATTTAAAGAAAGAAAATGTGATGTGAGATCACTCACAATCAAAGAGGACAAAAAGGAATGTATTTTATTCCTATAAGAAATGTATATCTCTCCACCTCGTGAAGATACCGCCGTCAGCAGTTTTTTTTCTCGTTTCCTCTGCACTCCCTCTATTCTTGATGCAGAAGGGAAATCTTGCTCAAATAGTGGAAACATGGAACACGGCACTCAAGCCCTATTCAAAGCCTATTCTTCTTTTCACCACCATCATCATCTCTGTATAGCCTAGTGAGAAGTGAAAAAAAGAAGAAAGAGCTCATACCTCGACAAACTGCTCACTCACTCACAGAGAAAGAGAGACAGACCTGGTTGCACACCTTCCACCTCTCTCAACATATTTTCCACCTTTGCTATGCACATCTTGTAAAGTGAAAGAAGGAAGAATCTTCTCTTTCTCCTTCTGACAAACTGTTTTCAATAGGGGAAACAGCCGTTGCACACTTTCTCAGGAAGAAAAAGACGCTTGTACCGTGAGCGAGCAGTCATCCATCCGTTCAACCATTTTCCTCCAAATCTACTCGAACATCATGAACACATGTACGTATGAATGTACATATGAACGGATGGCTGAATGTGAGCACATGATGATCACGATGATCACGATGATGATCAGAGTGTGCTATGATACCACCACTATTTTCGACCTAACCTCTGACTTTCCTCGGCTGGAAAGGTGTGTACCTTGGAGAAGCTTAGATTGTCAGAAAAAATTGAATGCTTTTGTGAATATCCCTACCTGCGGAATGAAAACGGATGGTTGAGAAGATGAATGAATTCATGGTTGTATGCACTCACGCACACGTACACCTTTTCCTTTTTCTTTCTCCTCTCTGGACTTTCATTATGTTCTTTGGACTTGCTGCGGGAGGAGGGAGTGGAGTGGGAGGATAGGTAAAAGTCTGGAAGCTTTAATACCACCTCCATTTTGTTTTTCACCTTTTGGTACTACTTTGCTATAAAGCAATAAGCCAAGTTGACGTGGAATACAAGTAGGGATATAGAAAGTCAGGTGGAGTCTCGTATTCACTTTCACGAGAGAAAAGCTTTACATGCATAATGCAGGCTAGGCTGAGTAATGACGGATTGTGGCGGTGGCACAGCCTCCAGTATTGATTCCGGGTGGAACTTTTCTAATGCATGTATACAAGCAAACGTCACTTCTCCTGATGAAATGGTGCTGGCTCTGCAAGAAAATGGATGGTACACATACACAATAGAAAGAATACAGATATGCACGTTATATTCCTCTATTCTGTATAGGTATATGATTTTCTCTCTTTTTCTCCCCTTTCCTTCAGCCGTCATGGTCGTCATTCCTTTGGAACTAGGGTTTTTCCCTCAGTGGTTGGAAAATAACAAGAGACCATGGTATAACTATTCCCGGTGAAAAGAGGAATGGATGGATGGACGATGATGAAATACCTTTTGGAGAAAGTATGCCTAGGTAGGTGGTAATGCATAGGTTTTTTAGGTGTCTCTCTCATACAATGCTCACCTTGGATGAATAGCTGCTTTAGGGAAATTCGTGGATTGGCTAGTGTGGTTTGGTTTTTCATGAAAGGTGCTCTTCATATAAATAGCAAGGCGGCTTTCACATTTTCCCTCGTCTTTAAGCATCTCGCACACATGTTACCTGGAAGAATGAATGATGGCGGTGAGTGAGAGTGGATGTGGTAGTTGCACTTGACTGGCTCAGAGAACATACACATATACACGTTTTCTACAGGAGAATAGAGAGCTTTTTATTACAAAAGAGAACAGATATATTATAAGGCTTTGCCCACTTCAATCAAATGCCTCTCTCACCTCTCTCCCAGTTTGTATGGGTGGATTCCAGTCATGTATAGAGAAAATTCCTTTCACTCTTTCTCTCTTCCTTACAAATTTTGTGTATAAGTAGGCCGACGAGTCACTAATTTCCAGGATTTTCCACTACAATCCCGACTACATATATGGCTCTTCAATAGGGAGAGAAATGGCCATTGGACCGTTATATCATGGAGCGTCATCGTCATCTGCGGGATAGACAGCAGATGGATGACGGGATATGTATGAATGACTGTAGGAGACTTTAGTGATCTCTCCTCTTTCACCCGCATAATGTGTATTGGCCAGCGAAAGGGACTGACTACGTGTGTTGCCACGTATTCCACTGAAATTTCACTTTGCTCCACTGGACATTACATCGTCATCATCATCAACAAATGTACGGGAGAGGGAGGGAGCAATGAATTTCATTCTTGGCTGCTTATACAACCATGCCTGTCGGCAAGTGCGCCTGAAGTTGATGATAACGCTGGAACAAGTGAACTGAGCGGATAGACTGACCGAAAGAAAGCCTTGCAAAGTTCACTCAACTGGAAGGAAAGGTAGAGAGGGAAAAAAGATATGAGAAGGGGGAAGTACCTTGAATACCTTGCTCTTCTACCTTTGCATCTTACTCCTGTATGCTTTGGTAAAAGTGGACGTTTTTCATCTCAAAACTTTCTACTTCCTTGCGTATCGCCGATAGCAGAAGAGAGATACAAAATGTCATTAGTGGAAGGGGGATGAAAAGTGTAGAAAAATGTGAATCCCACCTCTACCATGACGAGGGTGGATGAAGTGAGGAAAATATTATTTTTCTAGAAAGTAATCCGTTTTGGAAAGATAGCTCGAATCAAGTTTTCCTGTATGGAGAAAAAAAACGAATCATGTTTTTTGGCCAGAGTTTTGTAATCAATTCCAATTCTAGAAAAAGTTATGGTCATTGCTCATCGTGATTTTTTATGTGTGAAAAAAATGCGTTTCGGAGGGGAAGGCTAAAATCAGTCAATTCAAGAGTTCAAAGTTGAGCGCGTTTTCTACTTTGTACGCACTAGTTGACTCTTCACCAATCAAAAGTTTTTTGATGGAAGTGAATATGTTTTTACTTCCCCCAATTGGAAAATGGGATGACCACTGAGGAAATAAATGTAAACGACATAAGATTATCTAAAGTTTGGAGAGAGGAATGAACAGAGTTTTTGTCGATGTAAATATATAGGAATATAACGAACCTAACACAAGTGGACAATGCAGTCAACCAAGAGCAATCTACAATTCATCTCGTTCCAATACATTTTCCCGTTTTCTCCTCGGCAAGGCTGAGGGGAGAAAAGTTTATTTTTTCCGTAAGCTCAAGCAATTCTCCCATTATATTTTACATGACGGATATACAACGCTATAGTGACTCAAATCGAATCCAACCAATTGCTACCTTCATTTCTCTCCCTGCTAAATACATCTGTGCATGTTATACGACTTCCCCACTATCAGCAGCCCCATCCCATAGGAATGTATTAAACGGGCATGTACAATCAACGCCAACAGGGTGTGCATTCGTGTATGCGTACGTATTATATACTTTCATACATGAAAATTTTCTCCCCCTCACCTTGTCTCCCGTTTCCTTCATTCGTTCACATATATACATCCCTTGTACGGAGGAAAATGGAATAAAACATGGTTCATTCCTACAATCCATGAATACACCCAGGGTGGATCTACATTTAACAGATATGTAGAAGCCCAATTGGTATAGGTAATATTTTGTGGCTTCTGTCTATACGGCTGAACCTTCACTTCCGACACTCTGTCTCTCTCCCTTCGTGAATTTTTTTTACTCAACAAACTTTTTCCCTCTTTTTTTTTGTCCACAATACCTTTCCCTTTCAGCTCTCCTGTCTTGTCTCCGTGTTTACGTAGACGAAGCCAAGCCAAGCGGTTTGTGCGACGTGTGTTTTTTCCAAGTGAAAGCTAAAATTCCTAAAATGCTAGAGGAGGAAGCTTAAAGGGAAAATTGGAGGCGAAATGCGGATGCAAAAGCAGTGCACTAGTAAACCACAGTACTCTCCAACTGACTGACAAATCCAGGGGAAGACTGGACACAGAGAAAATACATATATACATATTGCGTTCCTCCCTTGCTCGCCTTTTCCTCCTGTCATGATGTATGCATACATGAATGTTTTTCTCTATTTCATCTACATCGACAAAAAGTTTTTTTTTCAGACATGAGGGAAGGTGGAAAGGAAGTTTGGGAAGTGATGCAAAACCACCGCATTCACAAGAGAAGTTTTTTTCTAGCTTCGTCCTTTTCCCTCTCATCGGACTCCCTGTGCTTCTTAATACCATTATTATTCCAAGCACATGGCTAACTATTCCATTCCAATTATCTCGCCCTTTGCCAACATCAAAATCTTCCTTTTTCTTCAAAATACATAACAGGGGAGAAGTAAGCTTCCATAAAACCCAAATGCATCTCTTCCTCCATGGCCACCTCTTTTCGTTGTAGTTTTCTCCTTTGTGAAAATGACTTTTCCTCTTTAGAAATATCACACTTTTAGAGGATATAAGCCTCCGATAAAGAAAGCCGTTTGAGAGGAGGGAAGAGGCTGGGTGGCAGATATAACTATTATTGTTTTAAGATTCACTGAGCCAAAAAGCTATTTTCCTTCTCATCTTTCATCGAGGTCACGCCGGTCATTATCATCATCAAGGAGGAGGAAAGATTATATATGGTTAAGAGTATCTCGTCATGGAGCACGTATCTCGGAAAAGGAGCAGGGATCCTTGTGCTCACCTAACAATTGAAGATGTGGTAGCAGCATATTAATTAAGTACCACAGCGCCGCGTACCTATCCAACCGACCTGGTTTTCCCTTTCACGTCTTTCCAACCATGTTCCAGCAAGATAGGTACTTGGAATAAGTGGTAGTATAAATATATACGTGTTGGAACGTTTTCGACAGAGAGCGAGAGAGAGACGAAGCTCACACACACACACACCAGCTAATTTTCGCTAATTTCACTTTGCGTCAGGGAAACTCTTGGGAGCTTAATTAATTGCCGATGCAACAGGAATCCTTTAGCAGTCATTTGTCACAAAAAGTTAGTGCGGAGTTGTATATTAGATAGGGAGGGTGAAAAGTCTAGTCGAGGCACATGTTCTGCTGGAGACTACCTTGATTCTGGATTTCCACTTGGAAGCCTATTTCCCTTCATCACATTTCCACCAAAGTAGGAAATCCCTCATCTGGGACTACTTACTCAAACTCAAAGTCACACACTTTTTTCCTTGCCAGCAGCTGCAGATACATGACTTGTGAAGGAAGGAGTTTTAAAGAAGGGATAGAATATGCACGTGTGGGTTGCCACGATGGTAGTGCTGAAAGGGGACTGTATTATATTATCAGAGAATATTTTATAAATGTATGGATGGAGCCGATGGAGGTATTGTGTTCGTGCTGAGATGGATATTGATGTGAAGGAGGGAAAAGAAGAAAAGTTGTAATTAGTTACCTACAAGTTTTTTACAAGTTGTCAGATGGAAACTCAATCGAGAATGGTTTCAGTCTTGGTAGATGTGAAGAGGTATGTTGGTATATTCTAACAGACTAGGATTTGACACGAGTTTCATTGTAAGCATATCTTTTCATTTTAGCATGTACATGCAGATAGGTAGAATGCACGTAAGTACATACAATTAGTCTTGCTTTCAACAGCCTGCCAGCTTTGTAAAAAGGCTACTCTTAATTTCTGAGCATATTGATATTATCAAAGAGAATACAAATGTAACCTACGTATTACATTCCGATAGTCTCGCCAAATACAAAGAAATAAAGTCGTGCAAATACGTCAAAAGACAGCTTTAGTTTGAAAAATATTATTAGCTGACATTATAATATAATTTAGATGTAAAAGCATCAGCTCAAACGAGTGTAAGCTATGGAAAATATCTAAATATCTGTACTATGTTCTTTAAACCCAAAAAGATTATGATGGCACGAGAATCCCCTCATTACTCAGCTTTCGACACCTTGTTTCCCAAAACGGATTTCCTCTCCAATATCATTTTAAAAAGATGTAAACTCGCTCAAATTGGATAACACTGGTTTTGAAAACGACACGACGTACTTGATGATGGGAGGAGATGAGCCAAAAAATTGGTTATTCGACACATCCATCTAAAATATTATTGGCATCGTACATGCATTCATGTTTCTGAGATAACTAGAAGTTCTTCTACAAACGAACTAATATTTCCCCACCTTCGAAAAAAAGTAATATCACAAGTGTGAAAGTTTAAGCTTTCCACAATCTCTCAGATTCTTTTTTCCTGACGCTTCTTTTTTTTATGCTGGCATCCAGTTGGCTTGTTTAAAGAAAGATGAACAGTTATCAACAAGACAGATGTATATCCCAAGAGTGAGGATGAATGAAGGTGTGAGTTTTGTAGAGCAAGTGATGCCAGAGGAGTCTACTTTGTAAGTGTTTATGCCTCAATATATTCCTCATTTTTTTTTATACACCACACCATATCCCACCTCATCTCACGATCCTCCACCGTTGAAAGAGGAGAAGAGAGAGGTAAGAAGAGCCTTTTTTCTTGCCGTGTATACTCAACTCCCTCATGGGAATCAAACCTGCCACTCTATACTTTGCAATGATACGGAAGCCCACCACCGTATAGTTATCTAACCCTCAAACATGGTCCTATTTAGGGAGCTCGTTTTCATGAAATTTGAATGAGAACTCGTCACTAACAAATTTTTTGGCCACCTCTTTCATCATGTGCCAGCATGGATTTCAGCACAATTTGACAGGGAAAAAGCAGCTTGGTCTTTCTTGGCTCCTTTTTTTCTCGCCTCAACTCTCTCACTCTTTGCCTTTATTACTTTACACCCTCTGCCTTGACTTCACTCTTGGCAGTAAATGCTTTCGCTAAAAAGTGTAAATCTCATTGATATACATGTATTCAGATGGTTATACGAGAGAAAAAATCACATCAGGTAGAATAAACCATCATCACCCGCACAACAGGCGCTATAACTCCCAAGTCGTCAGTCAGTGCCAGAGTGATATGATAGGAGGAAGTGGAAAAAGGAACATGTTCGCTTGTTAAAAAGATAAATGCTGTAGTGCCAGTGGTGTAGTGATGCTAACATTTTATCTTGAATTTAGTATGATGACGATGATGATGCTATGCTCGTATTGCACAAGTTCCCTCTTTGATTTTCTCTCCCTTGTCTCTCCATAATGAAATGTGTTATGTAATGTAATATTGGTAGTTTTTGATATATGAACCGATTTTTATGCAGACTGTGTGAAATATATATGTTTCTCCTCTTCTATCCATCATCATCACCCCCAATCATTTTTATCCTAGGGTGGATGCATTCACTCGTATGTATATTGGCAAAAATGTCTGCATACATTACACAACTCATCCTAGTCTTGTCTCCGTACAAGCCATCTATTTCCACATTCGAGAAACAAAAAAAGTTTTTTCCCTCTCTGTCGTCTCCTCTTTTCTCACACATACACAAAACGCGTGGTGTTATGCAATTACCGTGAATTGCTTCCTCTTCCCTATTTGCCATTCCGTGTTCCGGTGCACTAGCACACATTTTCTATTGCTGTCGTCTCTCTCCAGGAAAAAAAGTTTCAAGCTTTATCGAGAGTTCTCTGGCTGCAAAAATGCTATTCCACTTGTTCTCCTCCTCTGCCGCACTTTTTTCCTCTGTCGTCCTTATGGAAATTTTCACATTCTCAGCATTCCAAGCACAAGCAACAAAAGTAAAGCTACGTGCTTGTTTGACTGGTGCTTACTGGAAAACTCTCAAGTGAGTGAGTTGACTGGAGTGAGTGAGTGAGCGACTACCTTTTTCCCTTTGCTCCTATATTACCATCACATATCACACCGTTCCTTGTCGTTTCCCCATTTTCTCCCCCAAATAGCAATACATATGCTTACTCACACACATGAGATGGGAAACCTTTAAAAAGAAGGTGGATCAGTTGTAAGAGAGTTTTTGTATATGAAATCACTAGCAAAGTGTATAACTTACAGGGAAAACTCTTCTTTTGCTTTTCATATTGCTCCTGTTTCTCCTGTCACAGCTGCCGTCGTCCTCCTTTCTTACGTGGAGGCAAGAGGCTTGGCGCTCCCGAGAAAAGTATTTTCGCAGGTGCCTCCTCTCTGGCTGCCTGTTTGTCGTCGACAACTCATATTTTCCCGTGATGCGGGATATTTTTCAACTGTGAAAAAATACCTTGTTCCTATCCCCAAGAGTATTTCACCTTGCATTTTTCCTAGTCATCTAATACGGTTTTTATTATTTTTTTAGTTTTGAGCTTACACACATCTACATACCTAGCTAAACAGGAGCAACGTGAGCTTAGAGAGGTGGTGGGTGGGTGAAGGAATAAATAAAAAAATATTCTAGTCACCTCACTTACTCACTCAGGTTATTTCATTTTCTCTCTGTGTATTCATTCCTCTACATTTACCCGCTAAAACTCTGAGAAATAAAGTAGTCACCCGAATGTAAAAGGACTAGAGTATTATCTGGATTTATGCATGCATGGATATACATTGACTTTGTTACATTTCTACTCCTTTTCCCCTCGATGGATGACTGTGTCTGTGTGGAAAAACATAAAACGACAACATGTGCTATTTTCCTTTCTATGGGATCAACTATATATGACGAGAGAGCAAATTTTGATCTAATTTAGTCATG
>JAHZNA010003527.1:0-17714 GCA_027743935.1 Sinodicranocentrus sp. ZH6
CGATTTTTACAAATGAGGAACCTGTACCCTGGTATCTGTCTATTGCATCAAATCCTCACCGTCTTGCTGTACACGGTCACGTCAAGAAAGTAGATGTAGAAGAGAATTAGTCAGTCAGTTCTGCATTTCCTGCCAAAATGAATCCTTTTTAGGTTTATGCTATTATAATATCAATCAGTTAAAATGAGAGGGGATTTGTGTTAATGAATGCAACTATAACTAATCGCTAACACTGTACAATAAATATACCTAATAGAAGAAACGGATAAGCATCTATCGTTTCTTTCAATTTCCAACCAAGAAAATAAATACTGCTGTGGAGATTGCCTGTATTATTTATGTTATGTGATAATAGATAGTCTGCAGTGGTGACAAATGACACAAAGGCTGTATATGAGTTACGTATATTTCTTCACAATTTCATTCAATAAAACTAAGACTCAAAAGTGACTGCTTTTGGCATGAAATGAAAAACTCATCCCAGGTTTTCTTTATATATTCATTTCACATAAATCTTAGAATCTTGAAGTATTTCACTCGAGCTCGTCTTGTCGTGATATACCAATTCGCCAGATGAGGGAACGAAGTTCTTCAAAAGTTAATGAAAAGTCTAAAACCTTATCTGGATCACGACATCCAACATAATATAAAGCAGCTCAAAATGTTGAGTCGCTAAAAGAGTTAGCAATAAACCGATTTGACCTTCTCTAGGCGGAGTGAACCAATTTTTATACAACTATAGCTAACATTTTGACCCAAAAATGTTTTGGGAAATAATTCACAAGTATTCAAATGGTATTGTGACTCAAGTATTATCCTCATTACTATAATTCCGTCTTGACATGAATACACAACGGAGTGTGCTATATGGGTTGATACTAGATACGATACGACACCCCCAATTTGTATTGTTCCTCTCCATTCCTCAATTCTCTTACAAAGAGTTGAAAGAAGTGGAAGGGAGGCATTCATTCAGGTAGAAAGACTACTTTAGAAGGCAGGTAACAAAATAAAGGGCAGCTTTGAAAATCATTTTTATTGTTCTAGGGCTTACCACAGATTCCTTCTCAAGGTCTTTACTAATTACATAATATTATCTCATTCAAAACGTCGTATTTTATCTATATTCACAAAAATGTTTTCCCCTATTCAAATCATCACATCTGCAGTGCGGTCGTTTTTCACCTTTTGCCAACACATTCCTGTGACTAGCTCCTGCAGTAAGAATACAGATACCAACGGATTTAATTCGTAATAATTTGCAATTTGCACATCGTAAATGGGAGCTCTAATTTTCCCCATTATTTCTTTGTACACTCATATAAAGTAGGCTTTTATGGCCCCTGTAAAACTCGTCTTTGTGTTGCTTTCAATGCACTGAATTTTAATTTATGAGCGTTAGCGTTTCTTTATGCGTAATCATACTAGCGCGTAGACAAAAACAATAAGGACATGATTTACTGATGTTGTTTAGTTGAGACTTTTGCATCTGATGAACATAATAAAGAACGACATATCGACAGCAAACGCATGATTGTGCTGGTAGCAATTTTTCACACAAAAAGACAAGATTTGTATTCACAAACTGCAATTGCACACACAACTTCGAAAGAATGTTTGTGCTGCAATATTCTGCCAAGTACTGACAAGTCAGATCACTATAATATGCCATGTTATTGACATAAAATAAACAACAACTATCTATTTACATGATCCGTGATCCTTGTGTTTTAATTTCCTCCGGGTTAATGTTACAGATTACGTTTGCTCATTTTTTCTGCTTTTGGAATTTTCAAGGGGTGGTGCCCCAGGCTTTGGCAAGTTTGCCATGAATGAATATCTGTCACGGTGTATGACGTGATGTGATGTGATCTACATGCACTCCAATAACATTTTCGAGCTATCGTAAAATTACGTAAACTTTGAAAGGGAATCTTGTCATAAATGGTGCATTTCGTGAACACTACTGAAATCACTTTCGACTTTAAGCAGTTTATGTTTGGTTTCTGTGTTGTAATTTGTAATGAAACTTGACAATTGAATAATGATGGGAAAATATGATAATTTCATAAACAATAACATTCCATATGAATCGAATGAAATGTATGTTGAGTCGAATGAAAAGATATGTAAGATCTAGGGTGAATTTATTCCTTATGTTCACGATGAAGACGATTGTGATATCACCAAGCCCTGGGCTGAGCTGGCGTTTTTCTTCGAATCTTTCGCTGTTTCAAGATCAAACATGACGACAATGTCGTTGAGAATGAGTCGAGAAGGATCTAAAACATATACCATGCAGATTTTGATTGAGTATGTTTGGTAATTTGGGGTATGTACGACTCACTGCATACTATAAATTGTTAAACCATCTCTATGAATGATCTTGGGAAGCGGCGATAACTTGTAGGATGGTGTTAGGGTTGAGTCATTGTAAAGAATTCGAATCTTTTCTGACGATGATACGTTGTAACGAATCAAATATTCAAATTTCTTTTCATTCAAGGGTTTTGTTTTATATTATCACAAAGTAGGTGAATAATATTAAGAAAAAATCTCGTCGTTGCGAAATTGGGATTGTTTGCAAACAGAATTTTGCATGTAGATTGTTTGTATGTATGTTATCGCCAATTTAATAACATTTTTATTAGAACATTAACATTGATTTGGATTCCAATAAACTTTGTACTTCAAGGTGGAGAACCCCAATAATGCTCAGGAAAGCCCTTGATTGAACACACAAGTAGATTTTGGCTGAACTTTTATTGTTACTTCAGAGCTAAGGCTAATAGGTTGGAAGGTCAGAAGGTCAAAACGTTACTACCACTAGGTTTGATGTATGATTCACATCTCTACAGAAGGTGCAGTTATGTTCAGTTTTGAGAATTGACACACAAACAATTTTAATGCCTTATTATATTAATATTTCTAATTAAAAAGTTATAATCATCCAGGGATACTTGAATGGAATATATATTGCTGATATTTTTCTCTACGTTATGTCTTGACTCTATTAGGGGTATATAGTGTATGTCATACGGCTAAAGCAAGTGTTCTAAATAAACTATAAAGCTTTCCTAGAATTGCTAAATTAATCATTTAAATCTTGAGATCAGCAAGCCAGTCGTAAATTGTTTAAAACATTTAACAACCTCTGTAATGTTTTTTTATAATTGAGTCTACATGACAGAATTTAATACCACAAAAAGAGAAATGTCTAAAATGGTTTTGAAAAATTCATTATAAATATGACCAACTCTAATACTCAGTCCCTTATTATCGTAACATTACTAATTTTTGGTTCTGAAGGGAAAAGTAATTACAACATTCCACGAGCTACACAAAATTCACGAAAAGTGTGTTATTATTGCTCACGTTGCACATTACTAGAAAAAATGACATATTTGCACTTCAAAGTAATTCATATGCAGTGCACAAAACAAAGAAAACAAAGCACGTCCTGCTGAAATGTAAGCAATGCATGGACTTTTCTCTAATTGCTATTACCACCACGGCCTTTATCTGGCATTGCATTCCTGTTTCAGCAGCTCACTGACAATGCGACAAAGCTCACTCACGAGTTCGAAAGATTATACAATCCCAAACACAGACATTGCTAATATGAGTTTGTTGCTACATCATATATACATCTGCACCAACTGCACATTGTGCAATCACTTTTAGTCATCTCTCGAAGGCATATATGGAATGCATTGAAATCACATCGTTAGCCAAAACCGCAATTTATGTGCCTAAAGTAAGCGGCCAATTTCTGGAGAAAATGGAAAGAGTGGGAGAGTAAATCAATTTTATGATTTACTCTCACCACTCCACTGACAGTAATAATGTTCAATTATTACCATATTTATACAAGTCAAGAAAGAAACTAATATTTGCATCACGACGCAACTGGATAGTTTCCCATTTACGAATTAATATTTTCCGGTTAAAACAACGTAAAATCATGATGAGGCAGACTTGGGTGTCAATAAGACAAAGATAAATGACTTCACTTTCCGTGTTCTAATGTGTGTGGTGTAGGTATGGAATTAATGTTCTTGAGTTGTTTGCAAACACGTAATCCGACTCTTTTTCATCTGCAAACGAGAATCATAAAAAAGATTTTCCAGTGTTCTCCGTCATTATATCATAATACTTCTTATGAGTTAGAGTTACTGAAGAAATTAAGAATTGTATAATGTGCCATTTAATTTAATCCTTTACACTTTAGCATTGTTCTTAATATCCATGTATGTAGTAGGTACAAAGCAGTTTCTAGAGGACATTTTATTATTTTACCTACAGCTACATGGTTTGCTTCACAACTTAACATCAGTAGCTGCAAAGAAATGATAACAGGTACTGGTACAATATAAACAACGAAAATTCAGGGAATGGTATGATCTCCGGTGGACTTCAAGATCGACGATATTTGTTATCCCCATATGTCTTAGCTTCGTACAATTATTTCAGTCGAAATACAATGGGTGTCTCCATACGTGCGGAACAAACGTGAATAAATATTTCTGACAGTATTTTTTCTTAATGAAAGAAGATTACTAATAATTCCTGTCCATTAATCATGCGGATTTTACGTACTTAGTGACTTAGAAATCAATGGTGCAAGGTTTCCGTTTTATAGAAGCCACGTTCATACAAAATCTTTAGTTATACTTAAGTCAGTTTTTGTTTTGTGCATATAGAACAGAACTACGCATAATCCTTGCAGGCTCTTTGTATGCAATTTAAAGTGTAAAATACAATCCCAACCTCTTGTACCGTACATAAGGAAGTTCATTACAAAGATACATGTCAGGTCATAAAAATAATAAACAAAACACTTACCACGGAAAATTCTTCTCCAGCCTAGCCAAAAAGAACTCGCAGTAGCATTTTCTCTCATTGTTTCCCTTGTATACATATGTGAGTGTAACCCATGATTATCATAACGACAAGCCGTTGTTGTTACTGTCTGGCGAGATCTTGAAAAGTGAGTAGGTGTAATACATTGTTAGACACAAGAAATGCTATCTTTTGAATCTGATAATCTTCTGAATGTGATGTGGACCCTTGAGGGCAAAGAAGAAAATGTTTCAACTTTCCATCAAACATTCCTACTCCTGGATTTATTGTATTCTATGCAGTGGGTAGTTTACCAATCTACATATTTTCTGGAGTCATTGTTTCTTTCTAATCGCAGCAGAAAGAAAGCCATTGCCATAGTGTATCTACTGTCTCTATGTCTGTGCAATACCAACCTTTTAATGTCGACACAATCTCAACAACATGCAAACTTGCTTTTCACAAGTAGCGTGTCAAATTCACCTACAAGCAGGATAAATTAAAAACAGCCCTGTTTCTGTTTTTCTTCGGATAGTATTCTTTTGAAACTTGATTAAATGTTGCCTCTGAAGTGTAGCCAGATTGGAGCCCATTGTTCTTGCTTTCATGCTAAAATTCTAAGAATACAAAGTGTTACTGGATACACGAAAAGACAAATAGAAAGGAGTGAAGTATTTTCCTTGTTCGAATACCACCTAAGTACCCATCTCATCAAAATGATCACCTCTCTAAATTGCTAGAAGCTTTTGAATCACCTCTTCATGGTGTAAAAAGCTTCAGAATACTCCTTTATTTTTCTTTCAGTCTTTTTAAAAGCATGAGCAAGCATGTTCAGGGACATAATTATTATTACTGTTACAATGAGATGTAACGTGGCAAATGTTTGTACCTTGCGATGCATATTGGTATAAGAGCTTTTGTCTCAAACTATGCTTATATTTTGCCATCTTCTTCCCAATGTAATTTTCATTCATGTAAATTACCGTGAAAATTCCGTAGTTAGTCATTAACCTTGCAATCATCATCATGTGACTACATGGAGTTGAGAAGATGCTCAGATGAGTGAGTCAAGCCTGAATTCGGTAAAAATTATCTAAAGTTTTCAACATGGTAAACGTGTTGGTAGATAAATGCTCAATTTTTTTATGGATGCATTATTAGTTCATCTGTCATTCCAAAACAGAGACGTTCAAACATTTGTACTTTGTACATCTTTTCCTGAAATCGTGCATAACATACAAAAGCACCAACTGCTAACGTCCCGATAAATCTGCTACTAGTAAGTAACTAACAGGATGAGAATGGTACTATGCAGGTGATCACGATGATGACGGCTAGGTCATTAGACAAGTTGGCTCTCTGAAAATTCCATCGTGAAAACTGGTAAAGTCTGACTTATTGGCTCCTCATCCGCGTCTTCTTCGGCACAACACGAGGAATAGGGAAAAAAATTCTGACTGCATGACGGCAAGAAACATTGAGGGGCAAGATCAAGTCAGGCTACAGTAAAGGCCAACCAACTTCCTCGAAAGAAAAACTGTATCAAAAACAATGAAAGGACAGAATAAGTATTAACCTCGCTCGGATTCCTCGCTCGCACACCACGCACAAGGGAGAACCGGAGCAGGGGATGTTTCTCTTTCGGTGAGCAAAAAGAAGATGACGACGTACTTACAGCGGCGACCCACGTTACGATACAAAAGTATTTCTAAGAGTTCCCTTTCATTTCAACCTATGAGCGAAATACAGCACACTAGCACAGTCACATGTGTTTTATGTATATTATATTGAAAGTGAATATCTTTATGAACCTAAACACGCATTCTAACCCGTATCCTCCCTATCATATCATTTTCTCTCAGTCGGTCTCGGGAATCTCACTAGTTTAGCAACAAAAAGAGAAGGATTGTGGCGGCACGCTATTCCGTAAGTCCATTACGTAGGGGAAAATTGAACCTAAGCACACAGTATTTGTAAACTATATGCATACACTACGTGATTATAAGATACACAAATTGTAAGCTTCCTTGATTTGAGTCTCAAACAGAAAACTGGAAACTCTACCAGTATTTATTACCTGTTGTTGTACCCTTGTCTCGTATCATAATCATGTGTTTTTACCTTATGATGCGTACACGCACTTTGCTCTAGGGAGACTGAAACTCCTCAAGGATGAACTTTGTGGTATTGTGGAGAAAATTTATCCCACGTTGATTACTGTTCGGGGAGACAAGTTCAGCTTCCGAAAGAGCAAAGTAATATCATGAGTACATTGTTTGCCCAGACATTTCTAGAGTTTCCATAATTGGAAGTGGATGAGACTAGCCAGACTAAACTTTATTTGAGAAAAGGGATTCTCATCCCACCACATATGAAAAGTTCAACTTCCAATATTATGAGATTTTATAACATATGTGTGGCTTATTGTTATGCTTGTATATGTAATTACAATTAATTGCAAACCAACATTTATCAACCCTTCAGGGCTTAAATGAAACAGACAGGATTCCCGTAATACCCCTTTGCTTTGTGCACTTGACAGTAAAAAACAAAATTACTTGTTCAGATTTTCCAAATTATAAAATCCAGTATATTACGCGTAGAAGCTGTTAACCACCATGTATTGAATACATCCGCAAAAATATGAAGATTTGTTTTACCGTTCGAGTAGTTTTCTTGCTCTTCAGTTTTAGTGTAATGGAATGCCCCATCACTGCTTGAAAACTATTATGATCATGTGGATTTTGAAGTGCAAAGAAGAGATAATAGGGGTTTATTTGTCGGAAAAAGTTTGCGAGTTCACTCTATATGGTAATGTATCAGTATCAGGCATGATTCAGGATAAAGGTGTATCATAGTCAAACATAACCGAACAACTTATCTTCATATTCATGCAATTTACCTCACCTTGAATTGAATGCAATTTTACGCATAAATTCATTCAAGAGTCTCATCCTTCCTTTGACTTTGGCCTTTCGCTCTGCCGAACCAAATGCAAAAAAAAACTCGCATGATCGTGGCCTTTGAATCAACCTAGTGAGCGCCCGTTCATCCTGTCCATCCTGCTTTACCTTATCAGATAAGCAATTTCGCTGTGTGGTATGCATGATACGAAGATTGCAACAATAATCATGATAATAATATGAAAAGGTGTAGCTATCTTTTGTACAGAAAATTGTTCCATGTCCATTCGTCCAGAAAAGCATAAAACTTTTGCTCGTCGTTGCGTATTAATTTTTCCATTGATATTATACTTTATATTATATATTCATTCACCGACTAGGATCGAGGTAGGTAACAAGTGAATTATTATGATTATTAGTGTTATTGTTCGTTTCATAAGCTTACTTGCTCTTTCTGATAAAAGATGGCTGGGCATGTATGCATTATAATAATTTGAAAATACCCCAGAGATTTGCAATAGCATCACCAAGGAATGTTTACATGTCGATATGAGACAATTCCATGTTTACAAGAAAGCCCACAACGTTGTTTGAAAACATGCACACCTTAAGACCACGCTGTATGATATAACCCAACAATGAGTACCCATTTATCGAAACGTTAGACTTGGCTTAAGTAAAAAGATGCTAATAAATGCAATATGTAATCATCTTGTAAGATATGCAATCTGCTTTAACTAGCATCATAATACGAGAAGGGAGGGGTCCCATATAAATACCCTTTAACAATACTACGCTGGTTCATTGTTCTTCATGTTCTACTCGGAGCTAGACGGAAGATTGTTGCTGTTGCAGAACCATTACTACATTTCGGCCAGGGCACTACTTCATGTAGCATTGAACAAAGCTAGCTAGAAGCTGCTTCATTTTAGTGAGTTGCAGTTGATGTGGTTGTTGTGAGACGGTTATTGTTGTTGGCCTGCTTGAGGAGCTAGCAGGTTACGCATTTTACGACTTTCTTGATTTAGGTGGTCAGTTGAACTGCATGGAATGGCATCATCGGCATGGTCATCATCTTATTATCATGCGTGGATCAAGTTGACGTCTAAAGTGGTCTAATTTATTTTCAGTGTGCTCCACTTTTATTGAAAGTGCAAGGTAACGCAAAACATTCTTTCACGGCCAAAAACCTAGTGGCTACAGTTATTCTCAAATTTACCCAATAACCTTTCAGTTTCATTTGAAGCTTTGACAGAAGCTTTTAAACATTCCCGTTGAATTCGATCCGAGTACATTTGTTGGGAGCAGTGAAGGAGCAAATCTACAGCATGGTAAGATTTTTATTGTATAAATATTATGTTAAAGGGTGTGAAATATGTACCTTCGTCGTCATTAGTCATTAATATCTTTCTTAAGAATAAATGGCGATCCATTAATTTTTGAGTTTATCATAAGATCAACAACATAGAAAGCCTGACATGTTAGCATATAGATCAAATGAAAACAACAGCAGGTCGCTGTTGTAATATCGACTTGAAATACCTTCATTACTTTAATAGGAAATAGGCTCACTGCTGTGAATCGCTTCATTTGATATTCATGTTTGGAAACAAAACTAAATCATAAGTCATGATTGCATTGACGTACAAATCCGTACTGCAGTATTACACTGGTCTTATATGAGAGCTAACAAAAGCCGACAAGTTTAGAACGCACAAAGAAAAAACATTTCCGCAAGGCAGACGCTGGTACACACATGATGTACACAAATGTACGGTCATTTTAAAAATGCGATGGTAAATTAGAATCCCCTAAATATAACACGTCCACTATATGCTATGCATCAATCTAAGAGTGAAACAAGCTGATTATGCAATTGGAGAATATATAAAACGAAAAAAATGCATCCAATTTAAAGTATATCACTTTGGACAAAGGAAGGATATAATATAGGTAAGCATTTTCAAGAAGAAAAAAACTCGAATTAGATTATATGAAAAGAAGGAAGAAATAGGAATGTTTTGGTGAGGTTGCATTACTTTCGGTGCGTTAGCATTCCATTACCACCAAGTGATTTGATACATATCGTATGATGGTGGCTCTGGCTAGGGAGTCGTCATGATTCATGCGTGACATGACATTGATTGCTGTATATAAAGTTTTCAAATGCCTATTAAAAAACTTCTTATCTGCCTTTGATCATGTGTGTGCCTAGGAGCATGCCGCCGATGGTGCTTTATCGTTTTTGTAAGGATTCCGAATTTAATAGGAGTCTTTACTTTTGGTATGTTACTCCCTTTTCAGAAATGTTATGAAGCTCATTACGCTGCATTACTTTTTTTGATTCGATAAAATTCATAAAAACAACAACAAAAACGTTCGTGGCTGACACTTGTCAGAAATTGTAGAGAAAATGAATTCAAAAATTAATGAAACGTGTTCTTGCATCATCTACTCTACTCTATTAGTCCTACACATATAATGGTTTGAAATGTGCTAGATTGCAAGACAAAATATTAAAAGAGAGCCTCGGATTGCAAGTGTTCATGAACATTTTTAATCCATTCAAGAGTAGGTATATACACGTATGTGCAAATAGGTAATCCAACTTATAGGCTTGAATTCCTTTTCAAGAAATCACAGTAAATCTCAAATCTGTATTTTAAGATTTCAACAGAACTGACATACGACTACTCAAATTGGCACAAATATTGGCAATATTTCGCCAAAAAAAAAGTGGCATCTACTTGATTTCTTAGAATTGAATTTATTTTCAGATTCCTTCAGTGTCAAAGTGCGTTACACAACCCGTACCATCCATGCATAAATTTATGCGTAACAAAAAATTGACGATAATCAACTCAAATTTTCTTCCTTTTCCAGGACACTGGGAGTTTATCCGTCAGTGGCTTCAGTAACATGATGTCCACCCCTTTTTCCTCGCCGTCAGTATTATCGCCATCATCATCCTCAGTCATCCTTTTCCTTCTGTCAGCTGCAGTTCTTCTTGGACATGTGACAGGAGCACCAAAAGGGTTCGACTACGACATATACGACGACGCCTATGATCCTTACAATAGCCCAAATATCGTAAAAGTCAACAAGGTTGTTGACTACTATGTACGTATATATAATCAAAGATGATCTGTGCAATGACAAATTTGCTCGTATTTAAGCAGAACTTATAGTTACTTTTAAGTTTTTGTTTTGTGTGCTGGCGTTGACAATGCCTTATGGTATGGAGAAAGCCGTATCAAACAACTCTACGTTTGCTTTATTGTCTCTCTTGTCTGCTGCGTGACATACTCTTACTGGGTTTTTCATTTCAAGCTTTGACTTTGGACCTATTCGATTCGAATAACGACCAGAAATATTATATAACTGTAAAATTCATGGATTTCGCCCCACACCATTAACCATTGGCTAGGTAGGGTATTTAGTGCAATAGGGGTGGTAAATTTATTTACTTTTTCTTGGTTCACTTGTTCGTCCTTTTATCAAAAAGGTTATGAAAAATCGACAATAACACATGAAGACATTAAAAATGACTTTTTGACTGCTGTTTGCTTTAATATCACTCGAATTCGTGAAAGCATCCGCTTATACGTGGCGGTGTGAGTGGAGCGTAGTGAATTTTTCGAAATTATATCAATATTACACATGCTTGCTTAATTTTAGATTCGATACGCTCCTTGATATAAAAAAACTGCTTTAATGCTTTGCACGTCATGCGTATGCATATATGTATGTATGTTGTGGCCTGTGGGATGTTGTTATACGCGAAGGGTTACGTAGGATATCTCCGATGCGATAAGTATCGCTTCCCAAACACTGCTATAAAGTTACAAGTGAATGTAATACGATGACATGTAATTTTTTTGCCACACTTTATAATGATATCGTTCACGATTTCGATTTTTTTCTTCTCCGTTTCATGTTGGTCCTTATACACGACGCAGTCAAAACCTCAATATGCATTCGGCTACGAGGTTGATGACTACTACAATCAACTCAGTCATGGAAGATGGGAAATCAGAGATGGAGACGTGACCCAGGGACAATATCGCGTTCTTCTTCCAGACGGCAGAAGTAAGCTAAAATTGCATTGTGATCGTGATTCATTCCTCCAAAGACAGTGATATGGTTTTTTTGCATTTTTTATACTCAAACACGAATCTTGGTTTTCATTTTCCTAAAATCACGGCAGTAATAATGCGTAAAAGTGCGTGGGTAATTTGCCATTCCTTCACGTTCCCATTTTGTCCATTATCCAGCCATGCATTGAAGCTGTCATGAGATTTTTTGCCGAACACCCTACTTCAAGAAGAGGATAATGATTTCAAGAAGGAGCTTAAATGCTCTTTTGTTTCAAAATACACAGATTGATAGTTGGCATTTTTATGACGAGCAGCGATGAGGATTTTCATCATTGCTGCTGATGATGATGATATGATCCGTCATCTAATCTCAATTAACAGCCCCTTCACATTGCTCCAAAAAGAAGAAAAAAAGTTGAAACAAAAACTTAAAGACAGGTGCACAACTTCTAATATGCATCGCTCCGTTTTATGATCTCTCGCTATCTTCATCATCTTTATGGGAAAGTTTTCCTGAGTACTTTAATATTATTTTTTTTGAAGACTGGATATTAACTAGAAAGTGAGTAAGGTGCCTGGCTTTAAGGTATCATCCACTAACGAATCCTAGTAAGATCGTAAGTTGTGCGAGAGCTTTAGCTGCCAGTCTCTGTCACTGTCACATCAAGACATTTATTCAACGCAGGTAGCAGGTTTTTTTCAAGCAGAAGAGGAAAAAAGTTCATTCTGAAGAGGAAGGAAAGAACCACACTACTTTTATGAATTGATGTTACAAGTGTAAATCCTAAACTACATACATCTCTTTGTCTTCACATTCGATATGATAGATGCCCACGTATGCTCACATTCATTACATCAAACATTAGCCTTTTGCCTCTTTGTGATTATGACACGGAAAGTTGAGTTGTTGCGAGCATAACAACAACAACTGACACAGCAGCATCAGCATCTCGGATCGGGAAGAGAGTAAACTCACTTGATATTCTTGATTTTTCCTTCCCTGTTTACTCTTTTCAAAAGTCAGCAGAAGACCTTCCTGCAGGCGATGATTTTGATGTAAGCCATGCAGCAGAGTAGTGCTAATGTAGCCAAGCATTCTGTCAGGTTTTTTCCCCAGTCTGCGACAAAAAATGCGTGAGTTGCGTAACCATTAAGCTAACACCCAACGGATCGAAGGGAACCTTCTGGGAATCAATATTTCCAAGTGGTAGTGTTCATAATGAGGATGATAGTTTAGGGTCTCAACAGTATAATCTTTCACACTGAAAAAACAAATGAATGTTGGGACTTTGAATGCTTGCAATAATGCAATAACTACCTAGCAGTCGACAAAAAAGTTGAAAATTATAAGAGGTCCCGTGTCCCATCATTTTTATTAGAACACTGATTTTCAAGTATTAAGAATTTTACATCCTTTTTATACAGTATCTTCCTCTAATTTCCATTCCCATTTTTTCCCATTATCATTCCCATTTCATTGAAAAGTCTGAAAAGTAGTATGGAGTGGGTTACATTCCCATTCTTCCCATTTATGCTTTTTGTGCCATCACCATTACCATCCCCTTTTTCGATTCTGTCATTCTCCACTCTCTGCTTCGATTGGAAATGGAGAGAAGTGGAGAAAAGGAAAAAAGTTTTTTTTGTAGGAAAAAAAGTTGTCGCTCTGGTTTTAATCTGATGTCTAATATTTTATTTCTTGATGTGAACTTGTGAAAAAATGTGATGGTGGCGGTGGTGGTGGTGGTGGCAATAATGGTTACTGCTAGTAGTGACTCTAGGTCTCCACATCTATAGAAAATAATAATGAATTGAACAGTAGCAAAAGGAATAAAAAAGATTTCTCTTCAGAGATACTTTCTAGAGGCTATGTTTGAGTTCAGCTCTGCTTGAGCTGTTGCTGGCTTGATAAAAGCCTTCCATACTTCTGGTTCCGCTCTTCGTTAATGGGTAAGTTGTGAAGGAAAGGAACTTGAAATAAATGGAAAGGAAACTCGTATTTTTTCCTTAAGATGAGTGCGTCACGTATATATGAAGCGTAAAGTATAAAAGCATTGTGTGCCCGTCACTGGCCGAATTTATGCAAAGCATCTTTATGCAAAGTAGGTAGATAAAAATTACTAGATGTATGCTTTATTCAGCTAGTGCACATCTTGCTGGTGTTGGTCTTTACGACTGGATATATGAAAATGTTAGGGTGAAGCAGGAAGAAACGTGGGAACTGGCCATTTACACTGCAAGATTCTCAATGGGCATATGAATGAAGAGGCGAAAATTTGACTGAAAGTGAACCTCAAGACCTTTATGGTGCTCGGCATTGGCACCTAGTTTGCAGGACTACTTTTCATTTCCGAGAGTAGTCATCAACAATGCGTTATTAGCATTCTGTATATATTTATTTTTTTCTTATGAAGAAATTGATTATTTTTTTCGTGGCTGGGCTCCACTGCACTGCCGCATCATTTTGATTATACATGCACGATGCCGTATATTAGGGGAATGCGTCTTATACTCCATTTTCTCCTATCTCATTTGAAGAAAGTGTGTGATAGAAAAGAATAATTGATAAAATGGATTATGCATGGTTGAAAGGCTCAATAAATTAGGTTTGAAATGCGTAGCGAGAAAATAAATATATTGTCGTTTTATTTCCCAGTTCAAATAGTATCCTACATTGCTGACAAGTTTGGCTACAGACCAACTGTAGAGTACATCGGAAAAGGGGCTCATCCTCCGCCGCCTCCAGCGTACGCAAACGTAAAAATCCCAAAAATCCTGGAAGCTGCTCCACTTGTACAACCGGCACCCTATCCCATCATTGCTCCTCAATTGACTTCTGCCGTATTTCCAACGGCTCCTAACGTGAAGTTACCACTGGGATTTGCTGGTCCGGTTGTAGAAGAGTTCCCTGTAAAGATCAAACTTAACTCGTTACCATTCAATTCACCTCTCCCAGTAGTTGACCCGTATGCTTATGGAGGACATGGATACGGCTCAGGCTATGGATATGGTGTAGATCCCTTGTTTGGAGCTTCAAATAAGATCTTCAAGAAACGAGCCCTTTTGTATGATAGAACTCTGTTTCGGAAGGATGTCGAAAAGCGGGCGGTAACTTCCAAGAAGAGTAATAATTGAGAGTAGGAAAATAAAAATAACACAATGTTTTTCCTTAAAAATCGTCTATCCTCTAACCGCTACGTGCATTCTACGCTCCATCTATACTTATTCATCACGCTCTCGCAACTGTCGGCGTAAGCAAGCCAAGGAAAATATTTTTTGTATGCATTGACGAGTTTCCTAAAGCTCTCCTAAAGGATATTTTGTATTTTACCAACCAAACCAGTAGTAGTATTAACATTACGAAGTAGACGTATGGTATATTGAATAAGTATACTTTATAGCTATTAGTATTTTTCCTGGGAAAAATCTAAAGTAAGTTCCATGTGAATAATATGTGACATAATGACAGGGGTATTAGAAGCTTAAAATGATAAGTTTGTTTTGCAGATTGGTTTGAGTTTCGTAACGATTCAGTTGGTGGAAGAAGTTGTCCTCTCTGTAAATCTTTCAATGCATCTAATTGGATCAGAGCGTGAACAACTATTGAAACTTTGTATAATTCAACAGGATTTTAAATGTAGGAAAATATTTGTACTTAAAGTAGTACCAGGGTGAGATTTTCACCTTCAAACTCGTTACTTTAGACTAAGGAACTTCAAACGTCAGCAGTATTTGAATTCATAGGTATTATTGTTTGGAGAGTGAAAGTGAAAGGCTTCAAAGGAATCAAACTTGAAGAGGATTTGTATTTTGTTCTACTTAAATATTGACTTTATAATGTACTTTTGTATTATGCACCTCTCAAAAAACACACAATGAACCAATAAAATGTAAATAAGATAAAATGGTTAAAAGTTTTTGTGGAGATTGGCTTCTTTCATGTTTTCCATATGAAAATTATTATGTATTGCATTATTATTTCAATCATTGCACCGATGAGCATTAATATCTTTTTGCGTACAATACAGTTGAAATTTCTGGTCGGATTCTAAAATCAAACCATCATGGGAAAGAAATTACAAACAAGTAGAAACAACCAACGTCATTGGAATTCCTACAATAAGCTTATCATCACAGAAAAGTATTAATTCTCAAACTCTTTGAAGATACTCATTTTCCTCCTGCTCATCCTTTCGCTCTCCTCTTGTACCCTCAAACTCTCATACTATAAAAAACCTTACATAGCTTAATGACCAGCGTAAATTTTTTAATTAGCTAGTTCAATGCCTAAGTTTTCTATATCTACAGTTATACGTTCCACATATTCATTGTGACTTCACAAAATCCACAAAACAGAACATGCAGCTTAAATTTTCCCTATGGAAGCATATTCTTTAGCTCCCTCCATTTGAAAATGACTACAAGTGCCGCATAGCCATACAGTAAAGTGTAGCTCTCCCCTCACACTCAAGTCTTTTTCCATTGTAGTAAAGCCAGCTAACTGCTTTTATTCGTAGTCGTGTGGTGGTATGCAGCATAGTATCATTTCCATTCCAATATCCCCTTCCAAACCTGAATAAAATGCCCGACTCCTGCCATATCAGACATCATTCGCTTTTCCTTCTTTGTGCGATTTAAAACAACACGGAAAAGCGGAGCAGCAGCTGAAGCCAGTTGAAGTGCAGAAGCTTTCTGAGCACAGTCTTGCACCAAACAGCTCACATCCTCGAAACGCCAGCAGTTAAGTTGGAAAGAAAGAGAGAAGCAATACACTTAAGTAGACAGACAACAAGGCTAAAAATCGTTGAACATTTTGGCATAGATCACAAGCACAACAAGTTCTCTGGGAAAGGGAAGGGGAAACGTTGAAGATTAGTGGAAACAGTTTCTCTTCTCATTTTTCCTAGATACACTATCACAATTTTCACCAGCTTTTAATGCATTTATACTCTTGCTCGTTTTTCGTGTGTGGTTTCAAGTTTCTTGTATGATTTCCCTTTCACCGCAAACATATACGCTTATTCAGTTACATTTTTAACGTTAAACAGAGCTCTCTTGAGTCAGTTTTTTTCTCGATTTAAGTGGAGAAACTTGGACGAAGACACATTTCGGGATCTGTTATCGCAGAAAAAAAACTTTTTTGCTCAGGTCAACGTTCACATTTTCCTCGATTGGTATCAATTGTATTAAAAACATCGACTGAAACTTGAATCTCTTTTTCCCTATAATTCTCCCCAAACGTTCCCTTTGATTATACCGATTTTCGCGAGTAACTTAGCGGAGGCGGTAGAACCATTTTCTAACTGTAAACTAGAAAGTTTTTATGTGACAAAGTTGACAAAAACATGAAAGCACGAGAACTTGTTCCCAGACGGGCTTTGGTTTCCAGAAACTTTGAATGCTTGAACAGTGAAACAGTTTTGGAAAAAAATATAGGGGGATTTCCCTTGATTTACATTTGACTCTGAAACAAAGTTGAATTGAAACACAATAATTTGTCGTCCAAAGCCAATACTGTTGTGTTCACAGTGTGTAAACAACTTGCAATTAATCTTTTCAAGACAAAAGTACACCTTGTTTTACTGACTCTCTCGGATCCGTTTCCTTTCGCCCCGGAAAACTCTCTCTAGTCTCGTGCGTGAATACGGTGACAGATAAACTTTGGAGAAACTTATTCACACGGGTAGAAAATTCTAGATATCTTTAGTCGAATTGATTCAGGGAAAATAGACTAGGGTGCACGTGCCACGTAAAGTTTTACTTTGATGCAAGTCTAGCAAAAGAGAACTTCAAGTCATCAAAATCACCGACATTTCTTCCGCTTCAAGTAAATAAATCGTCTGAAAACGTTTCAGGTAAAAACCCGAAAAAAGTA